>VWZT01014850.1:479832-491176 GCA_013397055.1 Pachycephala philippinensis
TGTCTGCCGTGTCCCCCCCGGCGGTGTCCCCTCCCGCGCCCCCGTTTGTGTCCCCCGTGTCCCCCCCGGGGGTGTCCCCCTCCTGTGTCCCCCCGCGGATTCCCCGCTCCGAACCGGCCCCGGGTCCCGCTTTGCCCACCCGTGGGGATTTTAAGCCGGGTCACGGCCCGGGCTCAGCCCCACCGGGTGATGGGGTTCCGGCTGCGGGCGCGGCTGCTCCCCGCTCCGGATGGCCCGGGAGAGCAGCGGCACACACCCACGAGCAAAGTTCATATGGCTCCCCTGCCCTGCGGACTCTGCCCACCCGCGGGTATCGCTGGTGGGAGGAGGGTGGCTGTGGGCTCTGCGGGGTGTCCCCGTGTGTTCCCCTTCCCCAGGAGTGACAGCAACGCCAGCCTGACCCAGGCCCGTGGCATCCCCGCGGGCAATGCCTTGCTTTGGGGGGCCATCAATGGGTGCTCAGCCGTGCTGGGGCAGGAGCTCTCCTGTACTGCGGGGCAAAGGGTCTGCAGGATTTTTGTCTAAAATTGAAGGGATCAGTTCAGGGTTGTCCATGTCCCTTTTCCAAAGCAGCCCCGAGACCATGGATGAGGCTGTCGGGCAAGACTGGACTCTGACGCTGCTCCAGAGGTCCAGGGCGCACGGAAGGACTGGGATGCTGCAATCTGCTCCATCCGTTTGGCGGATGATTCACGGCATTCTGTGTTTCCAAACACCAAACAGCTGTGGATCTCGGCAGCTCCTTCAGGAGCGGTTGATAACCCCTTACAGGGCAGAGGAAAAGCTGTGCTGGGAGGACAACCTGCACTTGACCGTGCCAGAAGCTATCTCCGGCCGTGGGACCGTGTGGCTGGGGGGAGGCAGGGACAGAGGGACGGCAGACGGAGCCGGGAGTGGCCCCATATGCTGAGAGAGATGAAAGTCCACCCACGAGAGACGGGACAGGCAGCTCCCACCACCCGTATCTCCCGCCTGCAGGACACCGATAACCTCCTGCTGCGTGAGGAAGCAAAATTAAAAAGGAAAAACATACATCCTGCTAATTAAAAAAGGAAAAAAGAATTTTAAAAACATTCAAAGATTAGGCCTTTTGCAGGGCCCAGACATGGGGAAGCTCATGAGGAACGTGTGGAGCAGGGTCTGCACCCAAACCCCTCTGAGCCGAGCGCAGGGTTTCACCCGTCTGTGCCCCCCATGAGCTGCCCCACGTGTCCCCGGGGGTCTGTGGTCGAGCACAGCGGCCCCCAGCCCCTTGCCGCTGCCAGTCAGGGCCGTGAGCCAGCGCTGGCTCCTGCCCCGGCCCCGCTGCCAACCCTGACCTGCCTGGGATGCAGGAGATGGGCTGTTTTTTCCAGCAGTGCGTGGGATGCAGGAGGCATCCGCGGGGATGAGTTAACTCCTGTGCTGCGGAGCAGATCCTGACATGCAGTGCCCCTGTGCTGGCCTAACAGGTTTCTGGCTTTAAAGGATTTTATGCCGGATACTTTGGCAGTGGCTGCAATTCCCCTGGGAACAGCCAACGCGGAGCAGGGCCGCGATTGCCCTGGCTCCCGACATCCTTAAATACAGCAGTAACATGGTGCGTGTCCGTGACCAATCACATCAACTCGCTGTGCCTCATTTCTTCATCAGCAGAGAGCAAATAGGAACGCTGCCTTGCTTAAAGGAAATTAATACAGTTAATTAACACTTGGCCCTTCTAATATTCCAGGGCCCGCTCTCCAGAGCCCTTCCACTGCAATATCATCATTACTGCGAAGCATAAGCAACAGTTAGACCAGATGTTTGGGCACAGTTTAATGCTTCTTCCATCTGGGGAGGGGGGAAGAGGCAGCCCCAGCAGCCGGGCGGGAGCGCATGGCTGGCGGTGCTCTCCCCATCCCTGCGGAGCCTCAGCCCGGCGCTTCCTGGGATGAGGCAGGGTTTGGGACACAGCTGCTGCACCAGCTGCTCCCGCTCGCCTCACAAAGGCCGGGTTCACCCCCCCTAATTCATGCAGGAGCTCATTCGGGGGGAGCAGGCTCTGCTCCCTCTCCCGGAGGCTGCGCTGCAACTTCTGCAAGGCTTTCAGCGCTGGCGGCGCGAAAAGGGGCGGCTGTGGAGACAAATGAAAGGCAAACGCTGGTGGGAGAAGGGCGGGCAGGGGCTCTCCTTGCATGTGGATGAGGGGAAGCAGATGAATCGTGTCTCCCGCACAGCTGCAGCCTCCCCCGGCCCCGCTAAGGAGTGCAGACGTGCTCCCAAGATTAGCTGTCTGGCAGGTGCTGCTCCCAGATAAAGTCCTGTCTGTACGGCCCCGCTCGGTCCTGGAGAGGCTCAGGAAGGCTGTTGAGACACTGTACTTCAGCAGGATTTAGCCCGCGGAATCTCTGGGTTTGGGTGGGTTTGGCTGCCCTGCACCGCGGGATAGACTCAGGGCAAGGGGTGTGTGCTGGGAAAAGTCTGCAGGTGGAGCCAGAGCTGGCACCTGCGCTGGAAAATCATCTCCTGGCAGCGGGAGCAGAGTCCTGGCAGGATGCAAACCTGCACCCCCGTGCTCAGAAGTGCAGCATGTGGCTGTCCCCGGAGCACATTTCCTGTCCCTGTCACCGCGGTTGGTCCTGCCTCCCGCTGCTCCCGCATGGACTGTGCTGAGCTGTCTCACGGAACGTGTGCGGGGCATGGAGGGGAGCAGGATTTCCCTGGGGGCTCCTGCCAATGCCCCTGTTCCCAGTTCACTGATTTGTTCACAAGATGGTGAGTTGGCAGCATGGCACAGTCTTCCCCCACAGTGGTGGGGACAGGCAGCTGGGAAAGGCCAGAGCCCCCCAGTTCTGCTGCCCTGACCCTACTGTCCCTCACCTCTGTCACCTGAGCCCTCACCGCTGTTCTGTGGAAACCAAAGCCATTTCCTGAAGGCACAAATTGAGTATCTAAAGCTGGCTTGTGGCAGGAGGGAGCTGCCCTGGTTTAGGTGTCTCCTCTCAGATCCCAGTCCCAAAAGCCAGGCAGTGCCTGTTCCCTTGCACCTTTTACAGAAGATGACACCAGCATTCTTCTCCCAGGAGTGACACAGGCCAGCTCCTCTTTTGGATGCTGGGCACAACAGAGTCATCAGTGTGACTTTCTCCTCTCCTGTGGTGGCATCTGTTTCTAAAGCTCACATCATGCCGTGTGTCTCAGTGGAAGTGACGGGCACAGAGCCCGTTCCCCTCCTGCTCTGCTCTTCACACCCAGCCAGAGCACCACAAACACTAAAAGCCACTCCTTTCCACAAGGCTCTTCCATTTCCTTTACTCAAACCCCGCGGAAGAATGGAGAGGCTGAAGTGTTTCTTGGGAGCCTGGGGGTTATCAAGGAGTGATTTGGGAACATGCCAAGCTTTAGCTTCTACCTCTCCCTAGTGTCTCCAGCCAGCCCAATTTCACTTCCCAGCACTCAGAGCATGGTCACTGGCACTGAGACCCCAAAATGTCAGGACAAAACCTATAGGTCACCCAGAGCTTCACCTGGAGCAGAACAAGGGCTCAGACAGGGGATGATGCTTTGTGAGGAGGAAAAAACCACTTGAAGGTAGGACTGGCATGGGTTTGGAGGTGTTAATTTGGCTTCTCATGGGCCCAGGCTGGACACCCCAGTATTCCAGCAGCTACAAAGCTGGAGGTTTGGTCTTACAGACACTCAGCAATTGCTCCATCCCCACTACCACAGCAGTCACCTCTACAGCACATTCCCTCTAAACTTTTAGCTTGGAAGAGGCAGCAAAATCATCCATAGACATCCTTATTTTCTTTATTTGTGTATGTCACGTTTGGAAAAAAAAAATAAAGGGGACGGGGTGACAGCCATCCCAATTTGTTTCTGCAGTTGGCATCCTTACCCCTGCAGGAATTAAATCTGATGGTGGGGTCAAAGCAGCACTGGCTGTTGTTTCCAAGGTGGTAACACCAGAGCCCAAAAATGCACCTTGTGCATGGTTTCTCTACATCGAGGACTACAGACATGCAATAATCAAGCACTGCTTCATATATGTTAGCTTAAAAATGATGACAGTAAAAAAAGACAAAAAATTAGGATTTTTATTTTTAGAGAATGCACAGTATTGTAATATTCAAAGAGTGATTATACAGAAATAATGCCCACAAGAAGGCAATTCATAGTGGACAGAGCTACATCAACAACCCACTGCCCCCTCTTTTTACTGTTTTAAACCCAAACCCCGAGATATTTCTACAAGCATTCTGATCTGTGTCACACAAGTTACCTGAGTTTATGTTCTTTAGTTTATTCTATGCTGTCAGGAAATCAGGGCCTGGAGTACACAGCAATTATGAACACAAAATACATATCAAAAGCAGAGGTATTGATATCATAATAATATGATATTATTGGTATCATAATAATATCATATTAATGATATTGATATTATTATTTATATTAATGACTGTATTATAGAGTTTTTACTTTGTTTTTCTCCCTCCTCATCACCATGAGAATGAGACATGAAAATTCTTCTAAGTAAAGAAACAAGTTACCACCTCCACCAATCTGGTAGGAACACACAGGTTGAAAACTCAAGATTAACACCCCAAAAATATTAACAGTGGCAGACAGACATTACGGCTTATTTCCCCTCCTCCCTTATCTGCTGGGTTTCAAAAGCAGCATCAGAAAACAGGTTCTGCTCAGGCTGGCACGAGCCAGGGAGACAAACACAACCTGACAAATAGGGAGCAGCACATGGCTTGGGGTATTATCCAAAGGTCACCTTAGTGCTGATGCAGGGAAAATGAGTTTGGAGTTCCAGCAGTTTCTCCTGGGTGAGGGATCTGCACAGGGTTTGGGTCACTCCACCAGCACCAGGCATCCCTGGCAGCTCCCAGCTGGCTGCAGAGCTCAGGGTGCACAGGGGGCCCATGGATGCCTGCTTTGGGCCTCTTTCAACAGCCAGGGATCATCCCTGCCCTCCTACCCACACCCAGCTCGCTTTAAAGCAGAGCTTGACCCACTCTGCCAGGGCAAGAAAGTCTCACAGCACCAATACCAAAGCTTCTCTGCACCCTCCCCATCCTGGCACAGGGTGCTCAGAGAAGCTGTGGCTGCTCCATCCCTGGAAGTGTCCAAGGCCAGGTTGGACAGGGCTTGGAGCTCCCTGGGGTAGTGGAGGGTGTCCCTGCCCACAGAGGGGTGGGATGATTTTTAAGGTCCCATCCAACCCAAACCATCCCATGATGCTGTGATAAATGCCCTGAACGGGGACATTTCTCTGGTTATTGCATAGGGATGGTGCAATACGAAAAACCTTACAGACACAGGGATGGTGGCCAGGACAAATCCCACTGTCCCATTACAGACACAGGTTCACTCCTTCCAGCAGCCCCAGCCTCCTCGAGCCCTTCTCTGCAGCACTAAATGGACAAACACAGGTTTTTCTTTCAGAGATATCCTCTCCTTCACTGCCAGCATCAAACACAGCACAGAAAACCTTCTCTAACCCAAATGTCAGGCAGCTGTCTAATTTTCACCTTTGTTAAATAATGCAATTGTCCCGGAAAGGGTTCTCCAGCCATCCCCAGAGCCAGCCCCAGCACACAAGCTGTCCTCCAAAGGGAAGGGAAGCACAGTGGGTATGCCAGGGCAGCAGGCAGCGGCAGTAAATAACCCTGAGCCTGCTTTGTTCCTACATAAAATAAATGATTAATAGCCCAGGATAGTCAGTCTGCTTGAAAAGCTCAGGATTGCTGAAAACTTTTGATCAGTTTGATTCATTAACCTTTCAAACTGCCTCTAAGAGAGGCTTAAAATCTGTGGGAGAAACATCATTTTAAACACTTCAATTTTATCCAGTGATCCTCACTTTTGACAAACTGAGTGAAGACTAAGATGCTCTGCTCCTCTTTAGAGACACTCAGCATCAGTCAGGTGTCAAGGAAGAAATAACAAGGGAAAATAAAGTTGCTGTAGACAAACAACCCCGTGTTCATCTTAAAATTCAAAACCAGTCGGGGCTGGGGAGAGAAACTGGCCCTTCTTTGTGATTCTTAAGCACTTGGCCGATTCGCAGGTGGCTTCCCAACTGTCTCTTTATTTCTTTTGCTTTTAATGCTAATAAAAAAGGAACCCAAACAGGGCACTCAATTCCCCGCACAATGCCCTGGGGGAGGGCAGGGAGTGTCACTTACATATCCCAAAAGTCTGCCTCAGACAAATTACTTCTAGTTCACTTCCCTACTACACGCCCGCATTGTTCCAACACCTTGGCAGCAGAAGGGGCTCATCCCCGGCTATCTGGTCCCAGGAACAGCCACGGGGGCTGATGTCATTAAGGAACTGTCCCAATTACTTCCCTGGGGAAAGCAGTGACTTGCAGCCTAACGTCCTGCCCCAGCACAGCGGGAACACCAACCGTCAGCAAACCCCAAAGGCCGAGCTCCTGGGATGAGCCACAGCTTCCAGGGACGGCAGCTGCCTCCTGCAGCTCAGCTACAGATGGTCGGAGGCTCGGGCACAGCTTCCTTAGAAAGTGAGAGGTTCCCAAGAGAAAAAAGGGCGTTTGGAAGCAAGGACAAGTCGTGGTCACTGCTGCCAGGCTGATTCCAGACACTGGTTTTTGGCTGGGGTTTATTTTCTAGAGAGCAGTGTGAAAAGGTCAGGAAAAGCCACTTGTCTTCCTTAGGGACACAGAAGTGCTTCACCAGCAGCCACGGCAGTACAAATCCCAGCAGGGGAAAATTATTGCACCTCTAAGGGAATCACAAGCCTTTCTCAGAGGAAGAAATACCAGCTACAAATTAAACAGATCAAAACCTTCTCAGAGACACCCAGCTCACAGAACCAGCCCACAGCATCTTTTGCTGCAGTAATTACACATGGTCAAGGATTTGTGAGTTTAATAGTTTTAGGGAGCGATTCCCAAGCCACAGCTGTCAGCTTGTGGAAGGATTTTCTGAAATCCCATCAAAGCTTGTAGGAATTCAGCAATATTAGCAGAATACCAATGCTCTTATTTGGAACAATATTGAGGCTTCTGACAGAAAAATTGTGATGCTCCAAATAGCCAGCAGTGGTAGAAATAAAGATGTTTATAAAGGAATCAAATCTCACCTGTAGCTTCAGCAGTTTTTCTGTATTTAATCTTTATGCTTATCTATACAGAGAAAAATATTTAACCAAAAGAAACAAACCCAGTTCCTAATTTTTCAGCTTTCCTGGGGTCTGATTAAATACTGATGGATGTTCCAATTCAATTATTCAGTCCAGACTGTAATAGCAGTTAATTAGAAGTTAGCAATGAAATTAGAAGTTAAAGGGATCATAGAAAGTTACTATGACAAAGAAGTATCTTGGTTTTTGGGCACCATGTACATCATGGATTTGCACAGACAAAGAAAAGTGGAAAAATAAAGAGCAAAGAAGCACTCTGAATTTGTGCAACAGTAATAAAGGAGTTTAGGAGGACAAGGAAAAATGACTTAAGAAGAAATTGAGAATTCTTTTCTACTCAGAAGCTCCCTGAAGTTAAATGTACTGTTTCAGCTGTACCATTGAATAGGAAAAATTGCCAGAGCCTGGAGGGTAAACAGAGTTCAAAAGATGATGAAGAGAGCATCAGCAGGATTATGCAACGACATGGGCAGGTCAGGAAAAAGCAGGTGGATACAGGGAAAGTGAACAAATAGTCCCAAGAGAGCCAAAAGGGAACAGGGAATTTAATGATTCTCTTGGAAATATGAAACCACTGTGCCAGGAATTATTTCAATGCACACCACTGAGTGAACAGTGTAGTGTTATATGGCACTGTGAGTGCCTTGCATTAACTGAGTTTGAATTTTTTAATTGATTAATTAAACCAGTTTTTGTGCTTTCTCAGCTATCCAGTCAATCTTCTGCCACAGCCCAGCGTGTGCTGTCCTATCCTGGGGCTCAGCTCATTTTTTGAAAGGAAGATAATTAATAAATTAATTCATGCCCTCAGCCTGGCTCGGGTACAAAATCAGATTCAAATCTGGTTACAGCCAACACGTACCACTGGTGTGAAGGGCAGATTTTGGAACTCAGAAAAACCCCTTCCACGTTCCACCAAAATAAAAGTGCTTGTTAAATGTTGCTCCCTTGGACACACAAAGTCCCCAGCATGAGATCCAAGGCCTGCTTGTAGAGGAGCCCAAGTTGTGTAACCGTTTTTGGTATTTAGTTCAAGCAGCTTTTAAGAGCTTTACAAACAAGTTTAAAATAATTACAGGGTATTTATTAGTGCACTTTGCAGAGGCACAGATTGAGCCCAAGTGCATGAAAGAAACCTAGCAAAAATAGTCTTTCCAAGCCTTATTTACCAGGCTTGTGCAAAACAATCTTAACAGTTTTATTCTCACACATTTTGTTGTCTCCCTGAGGGAAAACTCCAGAGGAACTCTCTCAAGGAGCACACAACTGTCCTTGTAATAGTTTAAACAGGATTTCCAGCCATCCACAGCAATCAAGAAATGATGGTCCTGCTTTCAGAGCTCAGCAGGTTCCCCACTCCCTTCACTCCTCGATCACACCATGGTGAGCACAGCATCACAGAAAAAAACCAGTTGTGAACATTTAGATGAGCTCTAGAACATGTTTCGTACTCTCCACTTAATGTCAGGCTGTCATTTTATAAATATATTTAGTTTCTAAAAAACAAACCCCAGCATCACACTTGTAGGCAAAATAAGGCCTCTTAAAAAAGACTGCAACAAGTTTCTGTGGGGTGTGTCCTTGCTCTAAAAGGAGCGAAAAGACTGAGCAGAACATTCTGGCCTGGAGACAAGAGCCAACTCTGCTTGACAGATGTTAATTTAAAAAAAATCACAGGTCAAGAGCAACAGAATAACCTTTTCCCTCAGCTGCTGAGAGGTCCCATCCCATTCCGAGGTGTTTGGCAGTGAAGCACCTACTTGCTGTCTGTCCTTTTGTTGTAAACGAGGAAGTCAGACAGGTCGTGCCACACCTCACTGTCCTCGTACAGGTAGGTCATGGAGGACTGCAGCGAGGGCTGCAGGGTCTCCTTGTGGTATTCAAAGAGCCACAGGACCGTCCCCCACACCAGGGCAGCCACCAGAGGGAAGGGATCCTGCTTGGGCTGTGGGATGTAGCCCTTCTCCACAGCCAGCCGGGACAAACCGAACAGGATCCGGGACAGCAGGTACATGATGATCTGCAGGAGGAGAAACCCAGAGAGCAGGGGGTAAGCACTGGGCACAGCCAGCTCCAGGGATTCAGAGCTGACAATCCAGCCACGAGGGGTGGGAACAGTTCACCCACTTCAAAGCAAACAGGCTGTCATTTCCCCTATCAGCAGGCTGCAAAACCACGGGTGGTTGTGTCTCCCCCACGTCCTGCAAGTCCTGCAGCTCTGATTTAGCAATCACCAGGCTGCACTTCCCACAACACATCTGTGCACTTGCACAACTCTTGTCTTTGCCCAGCTCACGCCACCTCAGATGGTGCTGATGGAACAGTCCCAGAGCAGACCTGCCAAGCAGGTGTGAGCTCAGGAGTCTGGACACAGCCTAACACCACCCTGAAGGCCTGGCTTAATCTTAATCTTAATCAAGCACTTTGGATTAATCTGCATCTCTGTGTTTAACTCACTGGTTTGTGACTGTGTGTTAATGACCAGCTTTAAATCAAACATCCCCTGAGCAGCTCTCTCTCAAGTTTAACCAGTTTAGCTCAGCACAGCTCTAACTCAACAAGTTCTACACTCACAACACTCCAGGTGAAGGGTTTAACCCTGCGATGGCCACACCAGGAGCACGCAGGCAGTGAGCACAGCTCAGCTGACAGGTGGGATAACCCCACATCTTTGGATCACCTCACTGCCTTCCCAGGAGCTCAGTGCAGCTCTGGAGGCAAACCTGGGCTGCCAGCACTCCAGCTGCCCACACTGCTCACGGAGACACACACCCACCCCTGGGATTTGAGTGCAGAGCAGTCAAAACAGCAATTTCTGCAAAGAATACGATAAAAGAGCAATGCTCTGTGGTCAGAACCACCAGAAACAGGTGCCACCAACCACTTCCTGGCACACCTGTTGTTTTTCCTGGCCAAAGAAACTTTCAGCAAGTGCATTTACCTGGCTGTTGATGGGATTGTTGTCACCAAACACCAGCCAGCCCCCAATGCAGGCTGCAAGGAAAGTATGAAATGGGATTTTTTTCCCCTGCAGCCGGGACTGCGCTGCCAGGAGCCCCTTGTAGGTGAACACAAAATAGGCCAAGTTCCGGGAGTGAGCGTACGTAGCCTGCGCAATGGATTTCAGCTTCTCCCTTAAACTGAAGGAAAGAAACAGACAATTAGGAGAGCGAAAAGGCTGGACCCCTGCACTCACTCAGCCTGGCCACTGCACTCCTGACCTACACTGGTGGCTGGGGCATCCCAGGAATGTCTTGGGAAGGAGGAGAAATCCCCTCAGCTCTGGCTCACTCATCAGAGCACAGCCCTACCTGGACTGTGCCTCTGTCTAATTTTATCACTACTCAAACAGTCCTTTTAAATTTTTGGGTTTTTTTACTGAATGCAGACCTCTGGCACTCAGGGAAAGGCACAACGTGCACAGCCATAGCCTAGGTTCCCATATTTCAACACAGAACAGAACATTGCTGTTGGCATCTGCTAACTCCCCCTCTGCCCTCTGGCTGTCAGCAACCATTCCTTGATGATTAACCCCCTCAATTATATATATTTGTGTGTGCTTCGCTGCCAGAACAAGGCTCAACCATGGCTCACATATCCTTCTGCTTTTTATACCCTCTAGAAACATGAAAAACGGACAGCTGAGATGAAAACGTTTTAAGCAGCAACACAGAAATGCAGAATTAGGGTTCATACCTTCCACTCTTGAACAGGAAAGTCATCACCAGAGCGTGCGGGGCACGGATTTTGGCTCCATAACTGTAAAGGTGGACAGATATTTCATAGAGTTTGTTCCATACTATGAAATGATCGTATTTCTATTCTACTAACAGCCGAAAAAGGCTACTTAGCCAAACATCTATTACTTTTAAGCCAGCCCGGCAGCAGCAGCACAGCAAACCGGGAGGAGCCCAGCCAGAGGGAGAAGAGCACCCGCACCTGAGCGAGCCAGGCGCNCCCCCCCCCGCCACAGCATCCCCGGCCTCCCCAGGGACCGGGGGCACTGAGAACCCGCCCCCCCGGGCCCGGCACTCACACGGCGCCGTTGCGGAAGCCCTTGATGACGGCGAGAGCGGCGTGGTAGCGGCGCTTCTGCAGGAGCGCGTTGGCGGCGCGGAGCAGAGCGCGAAGGGAATCCGCACCGCCCGCCATGGCCCCGCCGGCCATGGCACCCGCCGCACGCCGCTTCCGGGGGCGGCGC
>VWZT01014850.1:499057-515509 GCA_013397055.1 Pachycephala philippinensis
AGCCTGGGGGCTCCCGGGCAGCCCGGCACCGGCAGCGGCGTGGTGGAAGTGTACAGTGCTCCTGCTCCCATGGCATCAGCCAGCACCGTGGAGATCCAGACCCTGGGCATGCAGCCCTACCCGCCCATGGAGGTAAGGCCAGGGCTGCTCCTAGGGGTCTGTCCGCAGAGAATCACAGAATGGGTTGGGTTGGAAGGGACCTTAAAGCTCATCCACTTTCAATGCCCTGCCTTAGGGAGGCACACCTCCCACTGGACCAGGTTGCTACAAGCCCCATCCAATCTGGCCTTGAAGAATGTGGAATTTTAGTGGGGGAAGGTGGGTTAGGTTATTTGACAACAATTATTTTCTCTGGGAGAAGATAGCAAACAGAAGGACATCAGTAAGATGATGGGGATTCTGAGAACAGGAGAAACAGCTAAGAGGGACAGAGGACTGGCACAGGCTTAGGAGACCTGAACATTTGTTTTTGGCCAAGGGATACCTGCATATGTTGGGAGTGAGAGGGAGTAGAGGTGAGGGGCTCACCTTCTGTAGAAGCACAGAGCACCACACGGCACACTTCAGGCTTATGTGGAGAGAAAAATTCAGTCTAAATCTCAATGAACTTGACAAGATGACTTTTGCTAAAGAATGGCACAGGTAGGGTGGATTTACTGGTGGATCAGCTGTTTGCAGTCTCTACGTTTGCATTGCTGTTCACAACAGGAGCTGCTGGGTGTGACTGGGGTTTGGCATCCTCATCTGTGTAGCTGAAAGTGCCTTATCTGATCTGGAAGTGCCCGTGGTCAGAAATGGACGGGGATGTTGGATAAGTAGTGGTCTGTGTTAATTTATCAGGGTAGGCAGCAGAAACGCCCTCAAACTATCACTCCAGACTGATCACTCTGTCCCTAAGTGTCCTTTCCTGATCTTGATGCTGACATAAACAGCCATGCTTTGGCACCTGGAGCTTCCTTGTGCCTTCCTTCCCTTCTTGCAGTCCTGCCAGGGCAGGCAGCAGGACCTGCCACAGGGTCAGCAGTGATCCTTCTGGTAACCTGCTCCAGAGAGATAAGAAACTCTTCCAGGCATGAGACATAGGTGAGGGACAAGACAGTTCCCTCAGAGTGTTTCTTTGCTGTCCTGTTCCTGCTGTAATAACTTCTGGATGCTTTTTGATGTTCAGCAGGAGAGTTTCACACTGTGCAGGGTGTTAGTTTTGGTTAGAGACACATTGTTGGACTGGTGAACCAGAAATTTAATCCAGTTTGGCAGAAGGCAGAAAACTCAACCCATCTACAGCCTGGTGTGGGTGGAGATGGAGGTTAGGGCACGGTACAACTCTCTGTAGCAAACCTGTTCCACTGATGCATTGCCCTCTCACAGGTACCGAGCCAGTGTGTGGAAAGCCCCGTGTACCCCTCCCCCGCTGTGTACAGCCCTGGGAAGCAGGGCTTCAAGGCCAAGAGCACCAGTGCTCCCACAGCCCTGAGCAGTGCAGGAGGAGGCTCTGTGGTTGGCTTTGATTCCCCTGCTGCTGCCAAAACTCGCCGCTGCAAGAACGAGAGTGGGCTGCAGGAAGGTGAGTCCCTTAGAGTCCCTTACAGCACCTGCCCTGGGGGTCACTGTGCTGTCCCAGCTGGGCTGCAGGAAGGTGAGTCTCTTAGAGTCCCTTACAGGACCTGCCCTGGGGGTCACTGTGCTGTGCCAGCTGGGCTGCAGGAAGGTGAGTCCCCTAGAGTCCCTTACAGCACCTGCCCTGTGGCTCACTGTGCTGTCCCAGCTGGGCTGCAGGAAGGTGAGTCCCTTACAGCACCTGCCCTGTGGCTCACTGTGCTTGTCCCAGCTGGGTGGCCAAGCCATGCGCTCCCCAGGCTCTGAGGGGTGGCACTGGCTGTGCAGCTCTGGAGGGGGAACACGATGCCCTGCATGAAACTGATGGGTGACCTGGTGAGTTCACAGGAGAGACAGAGCTGAGGCCCTTCCTTTCAGTCATGCTGTGTCTTTTTCCAGTGCCCAGAGTGCCTTTAAGGTTGGTGCTTTGTAGCTGGAAAGGTCCCTGGAAGGCAGTGGTTGTTGCCTGAGGGGGTTGCCCTGCCCCAGGAGACTACACTGCTCAGGATTTGTAGAGTTGACTCAGCCTTTGTTAAATGAATGTTTGTGCCCATGACCACTCCCCAGTCTGGCCAGGCAGATCTTATCTTTCCATAATCTCTTTATTCTTGGTCCTGAACAGTCGTGTCTTGGGGTGAGGGCCCTGTGACGCCGTGGGGACAGGGCTGTGCCGCGTGATCTCATTCTTGTGTGTGCTCTTCCCTTTAGGCAAACCCAAGTCCCCCAAGCTGAAATGCACCTACTGTGACAAGGCCTTCACCAAGAACTTTGACCTGCAGCAGCACATCAGGAGGTAACAGTGCCCTACCCTGTACCACAGCCACAGCAGAGGCTGGGCTGGAGTGGAGTACAGCTCTGCTGAGGGAGTTTGTGCAGTCCAGTTTGTTATGTCCCAGAATCTGTGCTGCAACGGGAGGGATTCTTCATCCCTCTCACCCCAGGATACCTTTTCCCCAGTGACTGGAGTGAAGGTTGTACCATGGATGTAATCTTCATGCTGATTATGTGCTGGGACTGGAGGCTCATTTTCCTTGCTGATGACACCTTGACAGCCAAACCTCTTGTCTCCTGATCACTGGAGTAGCAGCATTCCCAGTGCTTGCCTCTGCCCTTCCCTTTTCCTCTCCCTCCGTAGCAAGCTGCAGCCTTCCTGTTTGCTGCTGTTAGCAAAGCATAAGCCAAGCTGAGTGTCTGTACAGGGAGCTCTAATCAGACAGCGTTTCCCTGGTCGGAGGAAGCTGAAATCTGCAGAGTTTTTTTCCCCCAGTGGAGTCAGCTGGACTCAGAACAGATGGGAAGGAACAAGTGGTGGTTTTTGCACCCCTTCCCAGCCTGGACTCTTCACTTTCTCTTGAAGCAGAAGGGCAGAGTAGAAAGACCTTTTTACTAGGGACAGAGAAGAGCAAATTCAGGCAGATCAGGGGTCTCCAAGCTAGAAGAGATGTGTGCTGGAGAGAGAAGGGTGACAGGGAAGAAAAGGCTTGTACCCTTGAGGAAGTGATGAGGTCCCCAAGGTCTGCGCAGAGACCCTGACAGTGAATGCCCTGATGTTGCTGCAGAGCTGTTTTCCTCTCCTTCTTCTTCCTTTGATCCCATCATTCCCGGACCACAGGCGTTTTGTCTGTGCACCAGCTTTGTTTCCCCAGGCCTCTCACAATCCACCTCCTCTGGTGACTCAGGTCTCAAAGCCCTTGTTTGGCAGGCCCAGGTGTGATCTGCCAGACAGAGTGCCCAGCACTGTCCTTTGGCAGCCACCCCGCACAGGCTCTGCCTGGGAGCTCCCGCCCCTCTCCACCAGCTGCTGACCCGCTGCCTCCTCCTTCAGTCACACAGGTGAGAAGCCCTTCCAGTGCATCGTGTGTGGCCGAGCCTTTGCCCAGAAGTCCAACGTGAAGAAGCACATGCAGACCCATAAAGTGTGGCCTCCAGGGCTGGGCTGCACCATCTCCTGCAACTCCATCACTGTGCAGGTCATGGCCTTGAACCCCAGCCAGCCTGAGGACGAGGAGAACACAGGTTTGGTGCCTGGGGATGGTGTGTGTGGGGCAGAGCAGGGCTGTGAGGAGGCTGCAGGTCTCTGCACCTCCACACAGGGAGGGAGGGGAGCTGTGTGTGCTGTTTGCATTCCTTGGTGCTGTTTAGCAGCTCACACTAAGTGGCATTTGCTCAGCTCCAGCTGGAAGCTGCATCCTTTCATACCCCCGTGGTGGGTTCAGGTGCTGGCGGAGAAAGTGGCTCCAAACTCTGTGCCAGTATGTGCATAAACAGGGCAAGGTGGGTTCCCCTTCTCACTCCCTGGCAGTATAGCTTTGGCAGTGCACGAGCCACACTGGATGGCTCTGGCCTGGGGACAGACAGCTGCTGGTTTAGGACAGCCCAGCGCTCTGGCTTTGCACTGTGCAGGTCGTGCCCAGGCTGGATCTGGCCACAGTGGCCACCTGTAAATACTTGAGGCAGAGAAGAGCTCCTTGCTGGTGTCTGGATCCTCTTTCTGCTGGTGGCCCCAGTCCTGGTAGGGAGGGAATGCAGTGACGATATCATGTCTAGGACAAAGGGACAACTGGAGCTGCTCTCTGAAGGCACTGTGGACTGTGAACTACTGGCTGATCTTAACCTCCTGTCTCCTGCCGGTGGTGGGAGGGAATCTGGCTCGGGTTCACTGGTGGAGGCCTGTTCTCTGACTGCTCCACAGAGCAGTTAGATCCCCAAAAAAAGAGAATGGGCTAGGGAGGGGAAGATGGAGTAGTCAGAGCCCTTAATAATCTGTCAACAAATTTTAAATGACCCTGTTAGTGAGATTCATGTGATCTAAAGAGTCTGTCTTTGAAAGGGAGGAAGAGCCTGGCCTGGTGTGTCCTGGGGTCTAGAGAGTTGCAGAGCAGCTTTTGGAGCTGTCTCATGGCAGGCTGTGACTTTTCCTCTCTCCAGGTTTGCCCCAGCCCTCCAGGAACGCGGTGCCCCCGCCCCAGGACCTGAGCCCCTTGGAGGAGAGCGAGGAGGGCAAGCTGGAAGCCAAGCAGGTTGTCCTTATCGACAGCTCTTACCAGTGCCAGTTCTGCCCCAGCAAGTTCAACACCTACTTCCAGCTCAAATCACACATGACCCAGCACAAGAATGAGCAGGTAGGGACAGGGGGTGCCTGTGTGGGCGGCAGGATTGGGATTGGCTTCATATAATACACCAGTTACCAGGGTCTGTCCTGAGCCTTTTGGTCTGTAGAGCTGCCAGTTCTTCACATGCAGCTCAGCTCTCGGGGTTGTAGCTGTGTGGTCTGGGTGGCTTTGAAAAAAAACTTCTGTCTCTACCTTGCTGAGTGAGAATTCAGCCAGGCAGGTTTGGGTGGCTGGAGGGGAAACAAAGAAGTGAAGTGTGTCCACTTCTGGGCTCTTCACTTCCAGAAAGATGTGGAGGTGCTGGAGCGTGTCTGCAGAAGGGCAGCAGAGCTGGGGAAGGGTCTAGAGAGCAAGGCAGAGGGGGAGTGGCTGAGGGAGATGAGTTCTCAGCCTGGAGAAAAGGGGGCTCAGAGGGGACCTTCTCGGTCTCCACAACTCCCTGAAAGGAGGGTGCAGCCAGGGGTGTCAGGCTCTGTTCCCACAAGGGACAGGACAACAGGAAACGGCCTCAAGCTGTGCCAGGGGAGGTTCAGGTTGGACATCAGGAGGAATTTCTTCACTGAGAGGTTTGTCAGGCATTGGACCCGGCTGTCCAGGGTGGTGGTGCAGTCATCCTCCCTGGAAGTGTTCAGTAAATGACTGCACATGGCACTTGGTGCTGTGGTTTAGTTGACAAGGTGGTGTTTGGTCAACGATTGGACTTGATGATCTTGGAGGTCTTTTCCAACCTTTATGATTCTATGAAATCCAAAGTTTTTGGCGTAGGTGGCAGCTCTTGGGTCATGGGACAATCACTTCTGGGGTGTTGTGGCCCCATCCACTCAAGTGGTTACAGTCAGTGTTCCTTTCCAGAAAGGAAGGCAATTCTGCCTGTTGGCAGAGGATTTTCCCTGGTTGTTTCCATGGTGAGCCTCTGCAGTTGCTCTCCCTTGTCCCAGGTGTACAAATGTGTGGTGAAGACCTGCGCGCAGACCTTCCAGAAGCTGGAGTCCTTCCTTGAGCACATCAAGAGCCACCAGGAGGAGCTGAGCTACCGCTGCCACCTGTGCAGCAAGGACTTCCCCTCGCTGTACGAGCTGGGCGTGCACCAGTACTCGCACAGCCTGCTGCCCCAGCACAGCCCCAAGAAGGACATGGCCGTGTACAAGTACAGTACAATCGCTGCTCACAAGGCTTGTAGGAGTGAGTGGGTGCAGAGCATGCTTGCTGGGACCTTAGAGGGGACAGGGGGCCCTGTGGCCAGTGGCTGTGGTGCTTTTGGACACCCAGGTGGCACATGGGGGGGCCCCTCCACCAGACTGCAAGGGCCAAGCACTTTGAATGCAGGGAGTCTCTTGGAATGACAGTGAAAAGCTGGGATTGGGTACGTGGGAAGATCCCATCACTGCAATTCCTCTTATCACCAGTCAAGAGTGAGATGGGCACGGCTGAACCTGCCATGGGCTGGGTCAGAGACCCAGGGAAACCCTTCCCAGCCTGTTTGCTGTGATTCTTTGCCCACAGCAAAAGGATTGTGGGTTGTAGAAGCCATGCCCAGAGAAAAATTTCCTATCCCTCTGCTGCAGAAGGGTCTGTTCCTTGGAAAGCTTTTCTACTAGTGTGGAGGGGAAGTGTGAGGAGTTCCACAAGGAGCTCCACAGAGCTTTTGAAATGCCCATAGAGATGTTCAGGAAGAGTAGGAAGGCCAGGAGATACTGGAGTCACTTAGGAGCTCCATGGAATAGATGTCTGCCAGTTCTTGCCTAGACCATGGTTTCTAGTTATCCTTGCACTACAGAGCTTTGTTCTGCAGCTTGGTAGTGGGGATCCCTGAGATCAGAGCCCTGCTTGTGCTTGAGGAGGTTTTAGTGTGACCTAAGGAGAAGGGGTTTCACAACAGGAACAGGGTGTGAGTGCCTCTGTCCTCACTGCTGATGGTGCCTGTCCCCAGTGCCCAGTGTCAGCCAGCTTTGGCAGAGCCCTCTGGCAGAAATGCTGCCAGGATGTGTGACTCCTGCCATGCTGTGTACCCACTTGCAGCTCCTTCACTGGGAGCTGATGTCTTCAAGCAATGAAGATGGAAGGAGGTGTTTGAAGTAAAGTGAAGTCCTTACCTAGGGCTTGTCTCCATGAGGAAGCAATGTGGAATATGTGCTTGGGTCTGGGTGCTCCCATGGCAGCCTGTGGGAAGTGCACTAGTCTATAAAGGCTCCTCCACCCCGTCTTCCAGCATTTCCCTCTCTGAAGGATACTAAGTGTGAGTGTGAGCTGGCATGTGGGTTGCTGAGGTTTTAGAGCACCTGAGTGGTTATTTTCTGTATCAACCCTGTCAAAGATCACCCTGGAAGGTGGCTGGGCTGGGTAGGTCTGCTTGTGGTGTGGGGTTTTTGCAGGAGCCTTGCTGACAGGCTCTGTCCTTTCTCTCCACATCCAGGTGCGTGAAGTGTGTCAATAAATACTCCACCCCAGAAGCCCTGGAGCACCATCTGCAGACAGCAACGCACAACTTCCCCTGCCCTCACTGCCAGAAGGTGAGTGCTGACCACGGCCTGAGCCAGGCCTGGACACCTGGCAAGGGCTCTGAGGGAGATAGGAACCCTTGGCTCCATGAACAGGAGCACTGGGTAACAGATTATGAGGAAGCAGAAAGTGAAGTTAACTCTGAGGGGAAGGTAGGAACTCCCAGGGTTCGTTGCCCAGCCCATCCTACTGCTGGCTTTGGTGGGGGCCTGGGCATCCTTCTGGGGACCTGGTCCTCAGCTCCGTGGTGTTACACACTTGACAGCAGGGTTTCAGCTTATGTGTTTCTTAAGAAAGTTTTGGCTTTTTTTTTTTTTTAATGAAGATGTTGACTGGATAGTAACCCAGTATGAATATACTTTATTTANGTTTTTAAAGCTCTGTCTGTACTTTCTTTATACAACCCTGAAGGTTTTTGCAGTGCATCCTTCCTGGGAAAGCAGTGACTGAGCTTCTTGCTCAGGTTGCCCAGAAAAGCTGTGGCTGCCCCATCCCTGGAAATGTCCAAGGCCACATTGGACAGGACTTGGAGCAGCCTGGGATAGTGGAAGGTGTGTCCCTGCCCACAGCAGGAGTGTTGGGACTGGATGATCTTTAAGATCCCTTCCAACCCAAACCATTCCACGATTCTTAGGTTTTCTATCCAGGCTACACCTCCCGTGCCAGCTCCATGATGCCCTGTGCGTGGTGCCGGCTCTGAGCCGTGTTTTCGTGTGTTCCAGGTGTTCCCCTGCGAGCGGTACCTGCGCCGCCACATCCCCACGCACGGCGGGGGCAGCAAGTTCAAGTGCCAGATCTGCAAGAAGTTCTTCCGGCGGGAGCACTACCTCAAGCTGCACGCCCACATCCACTCGGGTACTGCTCCCCTGCTCCCAGTGCTCGCCACCTCTGTGCCACAATCCTGGCTACCCTGTGCCCTGGTAGCAGGAATCAAAGAATTAGCTCTGAGTCATTTGTAGTAACTTGGTTTCAGATCAATGGGTTTGGTTCAGCCTCGTGCCCAGCACTGCACTAGTTAGAAATGGGGGACACAGGTGGCTTCCCCACTTGCTGTGGTGGCACAGCTAAGGAGTTTGGCCCTGGAGAGCAGGAGCAGTGTGCAGCAGCATGGGTTGTACCCATCCATTTAATGTTTTATTAAGAAGCAGCTGAGGGAGTTGGGGTTGTTTGGCCTGGAGAAAAGGAGGCTCAGGGGAGACCTTATCACTCTGCACAACTCCCTGACAGGAGGGGGCAGACAGGTGGGGGTCAGTCTCTTCTCCGAGGCAACCAGTGACAGGACAAGAGGACACAGCCTTAAGCTGCACCAGGGGAAGTTCAGGCTGGACGTTAGGAAGAAGTTCTTCACAGAAGTGGTGACTGGGGACTGGAATGGGCTGCTCAGGGAAGTGGTGGAGTCACCATCCCTGGAGGTGTTTGAGTAAAGACTGGATGTCTTTTCATGGTACTCAGTGCCATGGTCTGGTGACAAGGTGGAGTTAGGTCATAGGTCAAGTTCTCAGAGGTCTTTTCCAACCTAGTTAATTTGCTGTGATTTATGCATCGGGCAGGGAAGTTTGGGCAAGTTTGTAGTGTGGCACAGCTGGCCTGGTGCCCTGTCCATGGCTAGAGCAGCCTGTGTGGCTGCACTGTCCCTGACCCCGGTCTCTCTCCTCCCCAGGTGAGAAGCCCTTCAAGTGCTCGGTGTGTGACGCAGCATTCAATCGCAAGGACAAGCTCAAGCGCCACATGCTCATCCACGAGCCCTTCAAGAAATACAAATGTCCCTTCTCGTATGTAGTGTGTCTGCACGTGACAGCGTGTCTGAACGGGCTTGGGATGGGGCTTGGGATGGGAGGAATGTCTCCTGCAGGTATCCTAGGGGACACTGTGGCACCTACCAAGCCACTGCTGCTTGGGGAGGTTGGAATGCTGTCTGCTGTTGAACTGAGAACCCAAGAGTCTGAATTCTTTGTTACTGATTTCCTGGAAGGCCACATAATTTCATTGGTTCATCAGCCCTGTAAAATAACTCCTGCCTTCAGGGGAGGTTTGGGGGAGCACTAGAAAGAGAAGGAGCATTATTTGACCACAGAGGTTGGCTGGATGATGGGCTCTCACTCACTGCCATGTCTCCAAAAGCACGTGGCAACATAGGACAACACAGGACTCGGCAACACGTACAAGCCAGAGGGACCAAGTTTAGGGAGGTGCACCCCAAATCCATGGCACAGCTGTGGACCTTCTGAGATAGCCAAGACTGACTGGCTTCTCCCTGCTCCAACTACCTTGTACCTTCTTCCAAAATATTTCTGTCTCCAGCTAGGATCTTGACCTTGCTGCTTGTGGGAGGATTTATGGTGAGACACAGACCATGTGCAGTACAGGAGAAGCCACAAGTCCCTGTGGCAGCCTGTTTATTCCTTGCCCCTCCCCAGAAAGGCTGAAATAGTGGAACTCCTGCTGAGGCTGCACCGAGAGAAACATCTGGGTGCTGCAAAGGAGAAGGGTCATGGATCTCTTTAGGATGTGGGATCTGTTTATACATTGCTCCTCAGCTGATTCCCACATCTCACCAGCATTTGTTGTTGTTCCAGAAGCCACACGGGCTGCAATAAAGAGTTCAACAGGCCTGACAAGCTGAAGGCTCACATTCTGTCCCATTCAGGTGAGTGGTTGGGAATGCAGTGACTGGGATTCCCTGTGGTGCTGCAGGAGCATGTGACAGAAGGATTAAGCCTGAGAAATACGAATCATTTACTAGCTTTGGATTTTTTCTCTCTGTTTTGCTGCAGGCCTGTTTAAGTGAGTGTCTGTTCAGGATTATGTCTAAGCTTTGGGCTGTTTTCTAAAACAGTATAATCTGTAGGCAGGGCCTGCTGGTGAGACTCAGAAGCTGAGCTGGATTATTTGGTCTGTTTGCTATCAAGTGAATATCCAGAGTGCTCTCTTCACTCCTTCCCTGTCCCATCCCACGTGCAAAAGGAGATTTCATGAGATTTGATTCCCTTCTCCCTGTGTTCCAGAAACGATGCTCCCAATCCCAATAAAGACAAATAGTTTATTCCCATGATTTATTCCCATGCCCTAGGGAACACTCAGGCTTTTATCTCTTGGGGTAAAACTGGAAGTCATTCCTTGTGCCCAAAGCCCTTCAGAGTGGGATCAGATGGGATGGGCTGATCATGCAGTTATGGGTTGTTTTAAACTGTACATTCCCATATTTTGGAGGGAAAAAAAGTGAAAATGTCTTTACTAAATACACTAGAAAAAACAATACTTCAAGATTGTTTTGCATTTTCATCACAATTACTTTACATGTTTTTCTGCTGGTATTTTAGTGCTCTTACTTGAGGCAAGAATATTTATTTGCAGTCTGCAGCTTCCTCTTGAGGGACAGTGGAGGGACAGGCACTGATCTCTGCTCTGTGACAGGGACAGCACCCAGGGAACGGCTGGAGCTGTGCCAGGGCAGGGTCAGGCTGGATATCAGGGAAAGGTTCTTCCCCGAGAGGGTGCTGGGCACTGCCCAGGCTCCCCAGGGAATGGGCACGGCCCCGAGGCTGCCAGAGCTCCAGGAGCGTTTGGGCAGTGCTGCCAGGGCTGCCCAGGGTGGGGTTGTTGGGGGTCTGTGCAGGGACAGGGGTTGGGCTGGATGATCCTTGTGAGTTCCTTCCAGCTCAGGAGATTGTATGACTCTACAAAGATGGTTAAACACAGACATTGAAGCTGTAGCCACCCACCCTTTACTGTGTGAGGCACAGCCTCTCTTCCCTTTTATCAGGGAGCATCTCCTTGGAGGAGGAGGTGAAGCCGTGCTGCTCTCCCTGCTGGGATGGCTGGGTCTCTAACTAAACTCTCTGTGCAGGGATGAAGATCCACAAGTGCCAGTACTGTAACAAGTCCTTCAGCCGCCGCGCCCACATGGTGGAGCACCAGCGCTCGCACACCGGCAACTACAAATACCGCTGCCCCACGTGCAGCAAGGGCTTCACGCGCCACAAGTACATGAGGGACCACAAGTGCCGCCTGGGCTCGCCCAAGGACAAGGAGCTGCAGCTCAGGAAGGCCCAGAAGAAGCGGGTGGCGCGGGGGCGCAAGGCCGGGCTGGCGCTGCCCGGCGCGCTGGGGCTGCCGGAGCTCAAGGATGGTGCTGCCGGGGAGAGCCCCCCCGAGGGGGGCCCCAGCAAAGAGCCCTTCCAGGAGTCGGATGCCGTCCTGTCCATCGTGGTTGGCGGGTCGGGAGCTGCTGACTCGGAGCTGGTCCCTGGGCAGCCCAACAGCATGGCCTCCAACCTGGCCCTGGCAGAGCTGCAGACGGCCTCGGACGGGCCGTGCACCATGCTGGCTGTCCCTGTGTACATCCAGACCTCGGAGTGACAATGCCCGGAGCCACTGTGTGGCTGGGGGCCGCTGCTGGCGCTGTCCGACTTGGTGCTCAAATTCATCCCCGTGGAAAAGACCAAAGCTCTTCTGGGGAGGTAGATGGATATGGGAGAGAATGGCTTCCATCTCCACTGGTTCTTCCCATCCTTGGGCAGAGGACTGCTTGGAAGCCACTGACGCCCACAAGGCACTGAAGAGAGTGGCTCCATTATTTCTTGTCCCTCTGCACCACGGGTCAGCTTAGGGCAAGAAAGACAAATATCCCTGAATCAGGGTAAGAAGAAGGACCATGCAAACTTGCAACAAACAGAGCTGCTGAAATCAGGTGGCTTTGCAAATCACAGCCTGTCCCATCTGTGGTTTTTCTGGCCTAAAAGCTGTATTGCCCAGTATTTGGGTGGCCCTTCTGAGAGCAAACATCCTTCCTAGTGGAAGCAAGTTCATCCTGAAATCCTTTTGGAACACTGTTCATAAATACCCTGATAGACTTATGTCTGGTATCTTCTCTCTGTCTCTCTCAGTAGAAAGATCACCGTGTCTGTACTACACGTTATAAACACCCTGGACCTCACATGTGGAGTCAGTCTGTGGGAATGTGTGTGTGTGTGTTGGCTCTTCTCTCGGGGTGCTGTTCTCTCCACAGTGTTTGTTCATGGTGTTTCCCCAGATCTGGGGATCTCTGAGTGCCTTAGACATCAATGAGTCAATCCCTGTGAACAGTTAAATGTGACTCCTGTGTTCAGAGAGGGCACTAAGGGCTGGGTGAGGTGACCTGTCCAGGGTCACACAGGAAACCTGTGATGCATCCAGGAGCCAACGTTCCAGTGTCAGCTCTGGGCCAGGTGCTGCAGAGAAGCTCTGGCAGCTGCTTCCCAGCCTCTACATTCCCTCAGCTCAGTTCTTGTCAGTGGTTTCAGTGGGGAGTTGGTGTGGTCGAGCAGCAAGGAAGTCTGGTGTGACTGGGACATTTATTGCCCTCTTGGCTTCTCTGATTTCCCAAGAAGAAATCCCAAAGCCAGCACGGGAACACCAAACCCAGGAATTGAAATTGTGCAGTGTTGGTGAGGGAGGTGCCTGGGCAGGTCTGGAGCCTGGATAGGTCCAGGTCTGGAGCCTGGATAGGTCAGGGAGCAGGCAGGAGTCAGGTCTGGAGCCTGGATAGGTCAGGGAGCAGGCAGGCGTCAGGTCTGGAGCCAGGATAGGTCAGGGAGCAGGCAGGAGGCAGGTCTGGAGCCTGGATAGGTCAGGGAGCAGGCAGGAGTCAGGTCTGGAGCCTGGATAGGTCAGGGAGCAGGCAGGAGTGCTGCTGCCTGCTCCAGTGCCCTGCCAGGCTCCTTCCTGTACTGCCCTCAGCCTCTGGCTTTCCACTGCCACGGGATGCACCGGCCTTTGGGGAAGGATCTGCACCCAGACCTGCACATCCCTGCTGCCTTCAGGCCCTCCTGGGATGTGTGTCCCCATGCTGTGCTCTCCCACGCTTTCTCCCTGCTCCAAGTGTAGGGCAAGCCACGCTGAGCTTTCCCTGGTGAGTGTGGAACGAGCTGCTAAGGTGTCTGTGGATGCAAAGTGCTGCATTCCAGCCTGTTTATCCAGAGGTGCTGCAGGGTTCAGTCAGTCCTGGGTACGGAAATCCTGGCTGTGTCTGGCACTCTCTGGCTGTTCTGGCCACTGCAGCAGTCCGCCCAGCATTACTGGTCTGACTGGTCTGATCCAGCCCATTGTTTGACCTCAAGATGTTTTTCTTGTCTCCTTCCTTAAATCTTAAAACCTTAAGGTATAGCAGCTTGCAGAGGGCTGTACCCTGTGCTCCCAGAG
Organism: Pachycephala philippinensis; assembly: GCA_013397055.1. NCBI lineage: Eukaryota > Metazoa > Chordata > Aves > Passeriformes > Pachycephala > Pachycephala philippinensis. The sequence goes on from VWZT01014850.1 coordinate 512,446, forward strand.
TGCAGTCTAATGATGGGTTACACTGTCACTCCTGGGACACAGTCCCACAATTCCAGTCAGGATGGCTCCTGCCACCAGTTCACTTTGCTCACTCACTTGCTAACTTACTTTTTGCTCATTTTAGTTTTTTTGTGATATTTCTGCATTTCCAGCTGTTGGTGGGAGGGAGGAAATGGAGCTCAGGGCTTCTAGGGGAAGCTGGAAGAAGGGGTTGTTGAGGTTTACACGAGGTTATGGAGAGGTCTTGCCCCTGCCTCATCCGAGGGGGTGGAGAAGCTGGAGCCAGGCTCCAGAGGTGCACAGGGATGGGAAGAGAGGTGGCAGGGACATGTTGAAACATGGCAATTTCCAGTACTTAAAGGGGCTTACAAGAAGGCTGGAGAGGGACTTTTAACGAGGGCCTGGAGTGACAGGAGAAGGGGTAATGGCCTCAGGCTGATGGAAAATTTAAATGTGATATGAGGAAGAAATTCTTCCCTGTGAGGGTGGGGAGGCCCTGGCACAGGGTGCTCAGAGAAGCTGTGGCTGCCCCTGGATCCCTGGAAGTGCCCAAGGCCAGGTTGGATGGGGCTTGGATAGTGGAAGGTGTCCCTGCCTGTGGCAGGGTGATGAAACAAGATGATTTTTGGGGTCCCTTCCAACCCAAATCACTCTCTGATTCCATGATTCTGACTCAGTATAAGGGAGGAGGCTGCAGAGAGGTCCTGAGACCTCAGTACCAATTTGGACAAGAGCATCTTGCCCTGAGAGGATGTGCTTGGGATGAGCTGAGTGGGCCGGGGACATCCAGGTGGTCCTTCCTCCTTAGGTGTGTCTGTGCTTCTCTGAAAGCTCTTGTTTGCTTTGAAGGGCAGAGTTTATTTACCCTCAGTGTTTGTTTTACTCTGTGCTCCCAGGAGGGGAACAGGATCAGGAAATAGTTGGCTAAATATACTTTTCCTATTTCCCTCCCCTCTGTACCACACTATACATGTCATTATGTGGTCTCTGCAGTCGGGTCTATTTTGGGGTGATGATGTGTGGGTGCAGCTCCTTCAGCTCAGAAGTACTGTCTGGAGACCTGGCCTGCCCTTCCCAAATCCCCCAGCTCAGCAGGATGCTGGAACCCAGCTTCCCCTGGCTACACTGGGTGTAATTCAGGGAGTGGGAGCAGAGCCACACAGCTGCCTTGTGTGAGACTGTTGGGGATACAGGGCCGGGGACTTTCCTGAACATAACTGGGACACGAGGGCTCAGAGATGCCGCCCTGGATGCTTGATAGGTGTTGGACCAAAACAAGTTCTATCTCGAGCAAAATGATTGTCCTCTTAGAGTAAACCTTGGAGCGATCATCCTCCCTGCCCCGCTCTTGTCCAGCTGCTTCAGCTCCTGCGAACTCAGATGTCTTCAAACGCTTCCATTTCCTGCAGGGAAGATTTCTGCCCAAATTCGCTCTGTTTCTGTTACCCCAGCAGAGCCCTGCCCACTGGCTGGGGTGGATCAAGGATGCTCAGGGCACTGATTTTCTCCCAGGACTGGTTCCATCCTGTGTCCTGGGCACAGCTGTTTTATTTACAAACCCACCTCCAGAAGCATCTTGGCATTTTCTAGGAGTTGCCAGGAGAACCCCAGCACCAGAGCCATGCCCTGAGAGAACTGGATCAGAGCAAAGCTCTGTGGTGCTCAGTGACAGCAGACACTTGTGTGGGAGGAAGAAAAGGGCAGGTAAAAGCTCTCCCTCCCCCTGTTCTCCCTCCTGTGCTGTCAGCTGGGAGCTTTCCTGCCCTGGGAGTGTTCCCATCAGCCTCAGTGGACTTTTCCTGTGTATTTGCCTTTCCCACCTCTCTGCACGTTAGGGAGATGGAACAAGGCAGGAGCCATTACAGTGCTCTGTTGCTGAACTCCCACCTGCTATGTGGGATGTTCTTTGTGTTCTTTTCCCTCTTACTCAGGGCACAAAAAAGCTCTCTTACCCAACAAGCATTTGTTCGGGTCATTTTCCCTCTTTTCCATGTGGTGTGTGATATCCCAGCTCTGCTCCAAAGCAGCAATTAATTTTCTTAACTGGTGATTTCCAGTGACAAACATTGTCCAAGGCTGTTGTTAAAGAATGTTGTCACAACCCTGCTGTGAGTAGAGATGGGGGTTTATCACTTTTACAGGTGGTTGAGGCCAAGCACAAAGAAACAGAAATCGAAAGTATCCAGGCACCAGGCTGAGGTACTCAAGACTCGGATTTCCTCATGGGATTTTGTACGTAGGTACTGTGAAATTATGGATTACAGCATGGAATTATGTCCCTGCTGCCCCCACAGCTCAGAGCATGTGACTCAAGAAGTCCAGGAAGTGAGTTCACAGCGACTCACCACCAATTAAACACCCATGGGTTTAAAAACTTGCTTTTGTACAGCTGGCAAGTTGGAAAGGGAAGGATAAAAGAATAAATTCTCCAACACATTATCTCAACACCGGAGCAGGCTTGAGGGGTACATAAAGGGGGGTCACCCCAGCAGTGGGGATGGGTACTGGAGGAGGAGGGGACTGGCTGGGATTCACACCCAGCCCACTCCAGGTTCTGCTCTGGTCCTGGGCAGGCTCCCATGGCCACTTCTTGGCCACTTCAAGTGTGTCCAGACAAGGGAATGGAGCTGGAGAAGGGAACGGAGCACCAGGAGAGGCTGAGGGAGCTGGGAAAGGGGCTCAGCCTGGAGCAAAGGAGGCTCAGGGGGCCCTTGTGGCTCTGCACAGCTCCCTGACAGGAGGGGGCAGCCGGGGGGGTCGGGCTCTGCTCCCAGGGAACAGGGACAGGAGGAGAGGGAACGGCCCCAAGGTGCACCGGGGAGGCTCAGGGTGGACATCAGGAGGAATTTCTCCATGGAAAGGGTGGTCAGACCTTGGCAGGGGCTGCCCAGGGCCCCCATCCCTGGCGGTGTCCGAGGAAGGCCTGGCCGTGGCACTCAGTGCTCTGGGTTGGGTGACACTGGCGAGCAGTCACAGATTAACCCCTCAGTGACCGTGGCGGTCTTTTCCAACCTGAATGACTCTGTGACCCTTCACCCCCGGGCCGTGACCTCCCGGGCCCCCT
>VWZT01014850.1:516052-542878 GCA_013397055.1 Pachycephala philippinensis
GTGAGCGGGGGGGGCCGGGCCGCGCCGCCCCGAACGCGGGCAACAGGTCGGGAGGGCCCTGGGGCAGCGCGGCCGCGTCTGGGCTGCTGTGCTTTATAGCTGGAGCCTCGATTTTATACCTTCGTGCTTTATTTTGTACCTATTGCCATTATTCTATGCCTCAGCGCCCTCTGTGCGGGCCGTGCCGCCCTTGCCGGCGGGATTGACGCCCAGCCGTGTTTGCTCGCTCGGGAAGGGAAGGACAGCTCCCGTTCCCTCCCGGGGAAATCCCGGTGTGGGTGTCCTGTCCCGTCACTGCCTCGTGATTCCCCTGTCGCCGCAGCGCTCGGCGCCTCCGTGGTCTCCCCTTCCCGTCCCCTGCCCGTCTCACTTCGGGGAGAGGGCAGGAAAATATCCCAGCCGCTGGAAAAGCAGGGCAGCACCGTGGAATCAGGCCTTGATTTGCCCTGGGGGTGTTTTTTAATTCCAACCAACAAAACTCTTTTACCAAAACCCTGCTTAACGTAAGGGTTTGGTTCAATCTATGTTTATTTTTGTCAGCCCTTACCAAAAGTTCTGAGCGTGTTGGGAGAGTAGGAGTTACAGCTTTAATGTGTGTGTTGGTTGTTGTCCATGGGATGAAGAACTTCCAGGGAGAAAATTGGCCAGCATTAAAAGGGTGTATTGAAAACAGGCAACTTAATATTCCCTCTTCTGGGAAGAGCTTGGGTTATACTTGTGCTTTGTTTTGTGTTCTCAAGGAAATATTCATTCTTTTGGAAACAAAAGTTTGTTCCGGGGTTTATTCCCACTCCTCAACCTGCTCTTCCACACACACTCCTAAAGCTTGTAAATGGAATTGGTGTTTCCAGGTGGAACTTGGCTTCCCTGGGCAGGTCTGGCTGTGTTTTCCAGGCAGTGCTTGATGTGTGTGTGTGTCTGGAGATAAGGCAGTTGTCAGGTTACGTATTCCAGTGCTCTGAAAACTAACTTCTCGCTTGTTTTAGCGTGGTCATTAAGAGTTTTCAGGGAAGCACATCCTGATTTCTGTGCGGATGTTGCCCTCTCTGTGCAGGAGCAGGAGTGGCTCTGCCTGTGGCGCAGGGAGCTGCGAACACACGTCTAGCAAGGGTTAATTGGCAGTAATTACCCTTAGGAGTTTCATGTCACTACTTCAGTCAGCACTTTAAGCCTCCTTTCACACTCCAGAACTTCCCTGTGTGACGTGGATGGAGCTGGCACACAGGGGCTCAAGGATGTGTCAGAGGACCTCAGCAAAGCCTGACTTCAGGCTTAACCAAGTCAGTTCTAAATCAAATACATTGCAGCAGTTCTAATAAGTGAGCCTGTGTTGTGGTTTCTAGCCTAGTTTGGAAATGAGCTCAAAAGGAGAACTAAAATATGTCTCTGCAGTTTCTTCATCTTCTGGGTTACGCTGAGCCTCTCGAACTTGTAAACTTTCTGTTCAGGTCTTTGTCTCGCTCCACTGTAATGTCATCTCTCCCTCCCTCCCTCTCTGCTGCCCTTCAGAACCTCGGGGAAGGGAGGGATTACATTTCCTTGGAGGTGGAGGAAGGAGAAAAACCTGCCCATTCACCAGCGGGATTCTGGGTCAGACTAATTGAGGGCTTGCAGCAGCACAGCATCCTGAGGAGTAATTAAGGAGCTGTGAATAGGAGAAGGGTAAGGATGGGTTTCTGGTGGAAAACGAAGCCACTCTTTTTCCATTTCTGGAACTGAGAGGCCAGCTGTTCTTACTGGGCTGTGAGTTAAGGCAGCTGATTGTCTGTGGCTTGCTGGGAAGTGAATTCCCCTCAGGACACACTCAGTTTTTCTGAGTTCAAGTTGTCAGTCATCAGCTGAGCTCCTACAAATTGCATTTTTTTATATCCAGTTATTGGATTTTTCCCTGTCTGACTTCAGGCTGGTTTATAATGCATAATCTATGTGATTTTGATACGAAGTCACTTAAATCCATATTTTAACTGAAAATAAAAATATATTGGTTTTATATGTGAAAGTCTGTCATTTTAATGGAAATACTTTGACATAGCTGGAATGCTTTCAAGTAAACCTGAACAAAAGATAATTAGCTAGAGATGATTTTGTTTAAGTGTTGGATCAACTTTTAAAAAATTAAATTTGGAGAATCCTTAGGCTTAGTTCTCCAGGATTTAATCACTTCCCTCTGGAGATGCTGTGTGTCCCTGTTCCTTGAGGATCTCCTGTGGATGGAGCACATTTGTGATCTCACCTGGGCAGTGCTGCTGATGGTGCTGGAAGCTGCTGTGGGAAAGCCAAAAGAAGATGATATAGTGGGGCAGGGAACTTACCTGGAAGCTTAAAGCCACCTTGGGAAAACTTGGAATGGCGTTTTTGTTGTCCCAGAGGAAAGACGAGTGTCTGGCACACTTGAGGAAACAAAAGGAAACATTCTCTGCTCCCCAGCACACTGGGTGATTGTTCAGGTGCCAAGTGAGCTGCTTTCCAAAGGCTCATTCACTCATTCCTGCAGCACTTCTGGAGTCTAAGGAAAGCTTAAGTCTAAGAAACTTAGAGGCTTCTGGTTCCCATGCCTGCCCCAGGCATATGCAGGGGTTTGTTAATTTATGAACTTACTTTACATGTGTATTTTCGTAATCTTCATTACTGTGTAACCAGACAACTCATGAAATTCTGAGGTTATAATAAGGAACTTTGTAGTAGAAGTTTCCTCAGTCTGTGTTGTTTCTTGGCATGGAAGGCTTTCAACTTGTATGAAAAGTTCTGAGTGTGCTGGGGAGAGCAGCAGTGACGGCTTTAATGTGCTTGCCATGTTTTGTCCACGGGATGAAAAACTATCAAGATTAATCCTCATTAGGAGGGTTTTTTGAAAACAGGCAAGTTACTCTTGCCTCTTCAGGGAGGAACTTGGGTTACGCTTTGCTTTGTGTTCTCATGGAAACGTTGGATCTTTTGAAAACCCCACCCCTCTGAGAGGCCCTCCCACGCTTCAGCTCTACCTCCTGAGTAGTGGATTTATTCCTCTCAGTGAATTTGTAGGAGCAGCAGCAGCACTGACTGATTTGAACACTAATCAGCCAGTGTCTCAGTGCATTTCACATCTGCCCTGCAAATAAACTTTGCTCTAACAAAAGCAGAGTGCAGCTGTGAGCCTGATGGTCTGGGAGCCCTGTGCTGCTGCTGCCTCCTTTTATTCCGCTCCAGTTTGTCCATGGCGTTGTTTCATCTGGGATGTTTTCTCAGCGCTCAAACCTCGTGATGCAAACTAAGCTGCTCCATCTATTCCAAGGGTTCTGGAGCTCTGGGGTTCAGTGTTCAGCTTCAGGCGAGTTTAAGCTGATCCTAATCACTGCTGCTCTGGTGTTTGTGCTTTCCTGTGGCTGTGCCTGATCACGCAAAGCTGAGCTGCCAGAGGAATAGCACAGGCACACAGAGCAGCAAGGGGTTAATTCCTTGAGCTCTGACTACCTTGGGTATAACAATTCCAGAGTCTGTTTCTCCTGGAAACAAAGCTCAAGTGATGTCTCACTGTGAAGATTACAGCAGGGAGAGAAACTCAGTGCTGCTTTAGAGTGCCAGTGTTAAAAGCAGCTCACTCGAGCTCAGATCCAGGGTGAGTGGATGCAGCTATGAGCCTGCCTGCCACTGATCTTTCCTTCCTGTTAATTAACACTAGGGCCACAAACAGTGGAATGGGTGAAAAGCCAGTATTGTGCCAAAATATAATCAGACTTTAGCAGGAGAGTGACATTTCATGGATTTTCCCTCCTCTCTGGTTTCTATTAGCGACTGGTTTTTCTTTCCTGATGTCAAATTTCTCCTTTCACTGTACATAAATACAGTGTTGGGGTTTTTTTCCAGCACTGAGTACACAAAATAGATGCAAACCCACTGCTAGATTCCTGCTGTATAATTCAGGCTTTTCCTGGAAAGAGAACACTCCTGTTCTCCACCCAGCACTAAAACTAACCAAACCAGGAGGCTGGGCATAGGCTGAAGTCCTGACTTTAAGCCCACTTGGGGCTCTCAGTGCTGCCTCAGGTGATGGTTTGTGATGGAAATTATCTGGTCACATCCCTTTACCTTTTTTAAGCTGTCCCATGGGTCTGTTGGTGTGATTTCCCTGCAGCTGGAGGGTTCTGGTGTCAGAAGTGCCCCTGTCAGTGAACCTGCCTGGAATGTCCAGCTGGGACTGGCTGAGCGAGGCTCAGGAGCAGCCCTGCCTGCTCCTGCCTGTTCCTCTGTGCTGCTGCTGGTGTTTGTGTGGGCAAGGGCATGACTTGGATTAGTTTGCTGAGCCAGACAAAATCCAAGTCCTAAAAAAAAAAGGAAAGGAAAGTTGTTTTCCACACTTAACCACATGAATGCTGGAGCTGGCTGGGAGAGGGAGGCAGGAATGTGACGGGAAGGAGGAGGGAGGGCAGTTCTGCCTCTCCTGGCAGCAGTCCCTGCTCAGAGGCACTAACTGTGATAACATCTGAGGGTGACGTGGGATCTCCCAGCAAGGGACACACGGATCATTAATTAAATCATGGCAGGGATGGCTGGGATGGTTTTGTTTAGGACACTGAGTGGTTCCAAGTGTGGCAATGATCTGGCAGCGAGGGAGGGGAAAGCTGCAGCCTCAGCTCTGGGCATGGGCAAAGACTCCAAGGGCCTGTGACGTGTGCGAGGCCTCAGACCTTGTCTGTGAGCGTGGTGTAAAGATCCTGCTTGGCTCTTGGCAGGAGAAGTGATTCTGCTCCCAGAATCCAATAATGTGACCCTGGTTTTGTTTCCATGAATCGTCAGATGCCAGTGTAGGGGAAGCAGGAGTCCTGCAGCATTTCCAGCCCATCTTTGGGCCCTCAGCCTTCTCTGTGTTGTAAGTCACAGTCTAATGCAAAATTGATGTTTGAATTCTGGGTGCTGATCCATAACCCAGGGCTTCAGTGCAGGAATACTGATGGCAGTGCAGGCCTGAGTCCTTCATCCTCCCCTGAGGTTAATGAGATGAGCATTCGCCACCTGCCTTGGGAAAAGTGATAATGGCTCTTTTTAATTAGATCTTCAAAAACAAGAGGAAATTTCTCCTTTGGATTCTACCCTTCCTGTGTTTAGCAGAGCCTTTTGGAGACAAGACTCTCTGGTATAAAACAGTTTGGGAGCAGTGCTGGGATTCACAAACACCTTTTTAAAAACTGCTTTAGAAAGTGGCATAAACAAAACCTAAACCCCTGTGATTCTGCCAGATGTTGCCAGCTTTGGTAACTGTATTTGATAAAATATATCCTTCCTTCCTCTGTTCCTGTTCTCTGTCAGGAGGGAAGCCTGCCATGTTTGCAGTCACTGACTTTGTGTTTATCACTTTTTCTCTCAAAATGTATTAGATGTTGGATTCTAGTATCTCATTAAACTCCAGGCCTAATTACTGAATCCTGCTCCAGGATTCAGTAATTCCTGATCCTAGGCTAGTTCAAAAACTATAATTTGCAGGTGATGCAAGTTGTCAATTTGGTTTAACCCTCGTTTACTTAGACTTGCGCTGAGTTGTGGAGTGTTTATCTGGACTGGGATGTTGTTGGGCTTTGCACTTGTATCATTCAGGTGTCTCTGTTGATCCCTTCTTGCTCCCAAAAACCCAAAATTGCATTTTCCTTTCTGGTTTTTGGGGCAGTATGTGATGCTTGTCCCAGAGGCTTTGGGCAGTGGTGTGAGCAGCAGGATGTGGCCTGACTTTTGCAGCCAGCAAAGAGTGGGCGTCAGTGGGGTTTAAAGTAAAATCTTGTCATCTACTCACACTGCTTAAAAATGGATGATTTTTGTAAAACTAAAGGCTGGAGCAGCTCTCATCCTTGACTTTCCATCAAGTTTGCAGCCAGCTGTCCAGCAAACTGGAACTCCTGCCACAAAGTGCCTGACACAAACAGGATGCAGTTGGAGAATCCTAAATAGGCCAGGCATCAATGCTGACAGACTTTTGCCTTTCCCTGAGGCAGCCCAAGGCCACAGCAGAGGTGGTGATAAGGAGGTTGGTTCTGCTCTGAATCATCCCTGGGAGTCTTTGAGCAGGAGCAGGGATACAGTTCCTGAAGGAAAGGCTGGAGCCCCTCTGCTCTGGGACAGGCTGGGAGAGCTGGGGGTGTTCACCTGGAGAGGTGAGAGCTCTGAGGAGCCCTCAGAGCCCCTTCCAGGGCCTAAAGGGGCTCCAGGAGAGCTGGAGAGGGACTGGGGACAAGGGTCAGGATGACAGGGTAAGGGGGAATGGCTTCACACTGACAGAGTGGGATATTGGGAAGGAATCCTTCCCTGTGAGGGTGGGGAGGCCCTGGCACAGGGTGCCCAGAGAAGCTGTGGCTGCCCCTGGATCCCTGGCAGTGTCCAAGGCCAGGTTGGATGGGGCTTGGAGCAGCCTGGGACAGTGGAAGGTGTCCCTGCCCATGGCAGGGGTGGCACTGGCTGATCTTTAAAGTCCCTCTTGACCCAAACCACTGTGATTCCATGGGAACCTTCCTGGTGGCCAGTGCCAAGGGCAGTGGAGTGGCCACAGTGACCCAGCACTGGTGGGACACAGCAGAGCAGAAGTGTCCCCTGGGTGAAGCTCAGTGCCAGGCTGTGGCACAGGCAGTACCAGGTCTGTCCATGATGTCCTTCCCGTTGGAAAAGCTCTGCTGTGGCTTCCCCTGGGTTCACTGCTGAGATGAAGCCTTGCTAATAACCAGTTTCTAGGAGCTAACACAATTATAGGATAATTAGGTGGGCAGCTGTTGTCTTGCAGCTCTGGACTGATGGCAGTTTGCAGTTTTCCAAATAACCAGTATCCCCATCTCTCTTGCATTTAATGGACTCAATGATCTCAGAGGTCTTTTCCAACCTAGTTTATTCTGTGATTCTGTGTGATATTTGTGCATGGTGATCCACGTGTGCAGCGAGCCAGGGCTGTTTCACTCCTGGGGTGGGGTGTGAGTGTCACCAACCATCCACCTTGTGTGTGCTCCTCATGGCTTGGCAGGATTCATCCAGACTTAGGGACTCTTGCATTTACTTCAGGTGAGTGCACAGAGGTTGCTCAGATACAGTGGAACTGAAAAGAGAAATGCCAGAGTGACAGGAACATCAGTGGTATTCAAAAATTTGGAGGTGATTTTGGTTGGTTATGAAATAAAACAAATTAGTAGAAAGCAAACTTCATTGTGGGCTCCCTGGGAACTGTGCACAGTCACTGCATCTCCAGTGAGGGTGGGACCTCCTTCAAATGCCTTGGCAGGCTCTCCATGGAGGGCTCTGCACGTGCCCTGTCCTGGAGGACAGTGAGAGGCAGAAAGGCTTTTTTGGGAGTGCTTCCCTGGCAGCCCCATCAGCAGGAGCAGAGTTTATTGCTGAACCTGGCTCTGGAGCTGATCCCGGCCTCAGAGCATGGGATTGCCATTAAAAACTGCAGTTCACCTCGAGGGAAGTACTGCAGTGTTGCCACTAGAGTGTTTGGAGGTTCAGTCAAGAAGTACAAACTTTTTAAAAATAAATATGGTTTGTCTTATTTGCTTTATAACTTTTGGCTTTCTAAAGGTTTGTGTTCTCAGCTTTTCCCCCGTAGCCGTCAGTGTTGGGATCTCAGCATTCACGAAAAAAGTAATTTTTCACATCCCAAAATATCTCATCTGGGGAAGTTAGGCTGTTAAGAGAATGCTAAATATTATGACAGCATCAACGAAATTCTTACACTTGGCAACGCTCTAATAATAATGGTTCAAGGCTGGAAAATGCCTGCTGGATTCCCAGGCAGCCACTCTTTTAATTCCCCAGGAAGAAAAGGTCTTGAAATGTGCCACTTCAGGGTAGGATCTTCTGAGTTTTGGGGATTAATTACAAAAACACTGTTCAGCTTAGGGAACTGGGTTGGTTGTTTTTTTTCCTGTGAGGAAACAGCATTTTGAGATGCTTAAGAGCTACTTCTATTCCTGCAAAGCCGAACCTGATGCATTTCTGGCAGGGATTCAAAGGCAGATTCTGAGTTTTCACTGGAATTCTCTTTAACAAGGTACCTGCAGCAACCACAAAATAAAGAAGAAAACCCATAAAGAGTATTTGCAGGCTGTGAGAATCTCAGGGACACCTTAGAGAACGTACAGTTCTCATCCTAAAAGTTTAAACTTTGGTCGACTACTGAATAATGATCTCATTTCACATCAGAATTTTATGTGTGTGTCAAAGAAGGTGCAGATTTTTAACCAGCAAAGTTAGTGGCAGTTGGAAAGGGTAAGAAAGGATAATTTACCCAGGCAGCCTTAGAAAATACCTGATTAATTTGGAGAGATGTGTTTTGGGTAGATCAGCCTTGCAGATGCCTTGCAATCCCTGCCATCATCCAAAGACCTGCAGGACCCCAAGGAGTGAGACACTGAAAATTGGGAAATGCAGTGCAAGCTCTGCTTCCAGAGGGTGGGTCAGATTTCAAGTAATGGTTTGAAGCTTCAGGCCTGGAGGTTTTTGGCTGAACCAGCACTTCTTAGACTCATTCCAGCTCCTGGGTGGAACAAAGCTGTCTCTGTAACTGGGATTTCTCTTCCCTGGTTTTCTCATTTGAACTTCAAGGCTCACTGTAGATGACATTTTTTTCCCTATTTTTTTTGCACAAAACTGTATCAGAGTTGCCTGGAGATTATTTTACAGAGGACTGTTGACCAGAGGAGTGTTGCCTTGACATTCAAGGGACAGAGGAATCACCTTTGAAGGCTGAAGGAACCCCTTTGAGCTGTGGATGTGGGACAACATCTGCAGTCCCTGGTGCAGAGGCTGAGCAGATGCTCTGAGCAGAGCCAGGGGTGGTGTGAAGGTGCTGATTCCCCTTGTGTTTGAGTGTTGCTGTATCACAGCCCTGATTGCTGCTCTACAGATGCCTTTTTTCTTTATCTCTTGTTTTTTCTCTTTTGTACATTCATAGATTTTTAGAGCAGGAGTGTTGTGCACAATAGACTAAATGTGCTGGCACTGCTGTGCTCAAGAGGCAGTTGTAATCTTGTATTTTAAAAGATTAGGCAGGAACCTTCTTGTATTTTCTGCCTGGGTTTGGGTGCTTTATTGAAGTAGTTTTAATCAGTCACAGTGTCTGAGCTGGGAGTAGTTGCCTTCCTTTGAAGGTAGGGTTTATGTTAGAGATTTAATAAACAGGCATTGAAAGACCAAGGAGGACCAAGCCTAACTCTGCCCACGATTCCCTGCTAAAAGTGCACTTTTCCCAAAAAAAAGGCACAGGAGGCTGCTGCAGGCACTGGAGACAGGCCCTGGTGTGGGGAGAAATGTGTGATAAAAGTGACTTTTAGACCTGAATATATCCCTGAGACAGCAGAGCTCTCAGCAAGTGATCCTCAAGGGAATGAACTCCTGCTGCTGTGCCCGGGATCAGCGTTGGAACTGAGGAGGATTTACTTATAACCAGGCTTTGGTACCTCTGTGTCCCAACCACTTGGAGACCACGATGCTTAAAATCACTCCTGACTTCCTGGACCTCTGACATTTAGTGTTCTGAGGCTCACCTGGCCTGGGATGAGCATTCCTTGGCATGGCCTGGATGCCTTTGTGTTGAACCACCACAGACAATCCTGGTTTGACAGTCCTGGAGCTATCAAACCTCTGCAGGAAGATTCTTATTCAAGGCAAAACTCAAAGTTTGGGCAGTCTGCAGTGGGGTTTATATCCACCTTTTTATCTGCTCGTAGCATTGGGGGATAATTTGTCAATTGCTTTAAATTCCCTTCTTAGGGTGTTTTTGGAGCTCTTGTAGGCAGTTTGCTGGCTCTCAGTAGAGCAGTTGCTGCCTAAGATAAAGCTCCTCTCTGCAGGCAAGGCAGGCAATTACTCCCTCCAGCTCCCCGTGCCCCTTGTTTATCCCGTTCCAAGGACAGCGAGGATGTTGTTCCTGATTAAAGTTGCTGTGCCAGGAAGATGGAATGGTATTTTCAGAAGCAGCAAAAATAATGACGCTTCTTTCTGTGGAGCAAATTCCAGCTGGATGCGCAGGGTAACGTGCAAAATGCTCTCCACTATTAACTTGATTATCTCAATCCTATTTAGTGCCTGGGCTTGCAGCTCCAGGGGCCAAGGCACCCCAATTTGGGAAGCTCCTCTGCAGCTCCTGCACTCTGTATTATTTTGGCGTGGCTGACATTTGGTGCCCGTTATTTCCTGAGGGTGCTGTGGAACTTTCTCAATTCATATTGATATTGCTGCTGTCCCTGTGCAGTGGCATCTCTGCTGCTGCCACTTCTGCCAGAGAGAAAGCGAGAATTAGATGTGAGATTAGGTTATTTTTCCCCTCAGTTGGAGTAATCAGAGCTATTAACTCCAGTGCTGTCCTCTGGAGGAGAAGCCTCTCTATTTTAGGTGTCAGGGTGAGTTTTGGGAGGATTTTGCAGAGGCAGGAGACACCTGCAGTGTGTGGGGACAAATCCTCTGCCATCACCAACACTTCGACCTTGGCCAGGTGTATTTTTGAATTCTCCTGAGTTCTATTCCCAGTGCTCTTTGCTCCTCTCAAGCTGAAATGTGTTTTTGCCAGCAAAACTTGAAGCTCCAATTATGCAGAGAACGAAGCCTTGTTCTTCCAGGTTTTTATCTGCTGATCTACACTTTCCTTCTAATGATATTTAAAAGCATTAATTCCACAGAATTGCTGTGTGCATAAATATCCCAGGAACACTGCCTGTCCTGCCAGTGTGTAAGGAATATTTATTTGCAGGAGGGCTGTTGATTTTTAACAAAACCACTGACATTCATAGTCAATTTTTCCTCTCTGAATGCAGTACCAGGTAGTAAAATTGTATTTTTATTATCCTGCAAGCTGCTTATCACAGTGAACATTCGTCTCATTTGACTAACAAACTGCTGTAAATATTGCAAAGAAAATCATTAGACTTACAACAGCTCATTTAATGATAATAATTTGCCTATACACAGGTTAAAATAATTCAAAATACATCAAATTCTTACAGATAGCATTTCTGGAGGACAGAGTGAAATTATCTGGGTGAGCAGTCATGTTTTTCTGACTGATCTGCTGACTGAGGAGGAGAGTCTGGCTGAATGACTGCTCTTTCCATGTTTGGGTGTTCATTAGTCAGAAGTAGTGACTGGAAACCGTGACACGAGTTCCTGCTTCTCACTTTTGTTGGAGGGCTGGGTCCTGCTGTGGTGGCATCCCAGTGAAACCCCGGGATTCTTGGGAATCACCACGATCAAACGGAAGGTGTAGAACTACTTCTGGAATTTCTACCAGTGGGGGTTACCCCAGAAATTCAAATAAATAGAAAATTAAAATAGAATTTTGCAGGTCAGAGACTGAAAATAAAAAACCCAACCAACCGACAACCAGTGACAAACCATCCCTGCCAAAAACCCCAAAACACAGAAGAAGGAATAGCTTTTTATGTGTTAAAAAGTGCAAAAAATGTTCTTTGAATGTAGTTTTAGGCATGTTTTACATTCAGGAAATTGAAGCAGCCAGCCCAGATCTCACTGGACTCAGCTGCAGTTTTATTCCTCCCTGGAATCTGGTGTTTTCTTTGTGAGAATTCCTCTGTAAAAAGGAGCTGCAGAGATTACAGTCTGATGCTCATTAACAGAAAGAAATTTTACATTCCTTTGCCAATGGAAAAGAGGTAATAAACCACTGATATCCATTTAACTGCTCAGAGCTCTGTGGGGCAATCTTCATGTACAAAAATTGGCTCCAACATCCCCGTCATAGCTGATAATAAAGACAATGAATATATCAAAATGTCATATGGAGAAGGGCATTTTGAGCCTACTAACTGTTTTCTAATAGATGCCACGGGTCACGTAGGTAGTTTTAAATGTATTACCTTAATATAATAATATATAAGTATATATAACTGCTTTTCCCCCAGTTGTATGTATTCTCTGCAAGCTTTATTACAATTCAAATAAAGTGCAGCTGAGGTTTGTTATCTGCTGTTTGTTTCTTTAGAGGATCTTTTAAGTGCTTGCAATTCACACTGCACATTGGACTCACAAGGTAAAACACCCACTGTGCCTGTTAAGGACAAGGTGTGGGTTGTAAAGGTTGTGTAAAACACTTTATTGGCAGTCCTTGCTGTTGTCTTGTGAATGATCAAATCATTTTGCTGTCATTGAGGGCTGTATTAAATGTTAAATCCCCTCTTAAAGCAGCTGGTGATGTGAACTGGTGCTGCTGGTTTTATTGTAATAAGGATATTCCAGAGAAGGTTCAGCCACCTCTCCAGTGGAAGCTCTGGATATCAGGCCCTGAGCAGCAGCTGCTGGGAGAGGCCATCTGGAAATCTTGTGTGGCTTTTGGCTCCGAGATAAGGAGCTTGTCCCACTGCTGGAAAGCTGAGATCAGCTCTTCCTAGAAAAATGTGCTGGGGATCTCTCGAGCAACATTTTCGAGTGAGCTCTGGCTGGCCAGAGGATAAATGCTTTAAACTTAGTGTATGGTCACAGGTCCTGCTGAGGCAGTTCCACAGCAATTAAAGCTGGGGATGAATTGCATTGGCTGCCTCTGTAATTACTGCCTTGGGAGCAGTAAAGGCATAATTGGGGGTGTGGGTGCTGAGGAGAGCCTCTTCCATGGCTGTGTGATGTGGTAGCAGCCTTTGAGAAGGGCAGAGAGAGGCCCTGGCCCACTCTGATTTCAAACACGCCCGATTCTTGCATGTGCACAGTGCCACAGGACATTTGTACCCCACTGTCCCTGGTTCTTATTTATTTTAAAATTCCGGAAAATTTTTTTTTTTGAGAAAAAAACCCAAGGTAATTCCCTTTAGATTAAGTTTTTATAGCTTTGACTTTAATAAAAACTTAATAAAAATGTGTTACTCTGGCAGTTCTTAAGATTTCAGTAGGTTCCTGATCTTTGTCCTTGCTTTGGCTTTAGGAAGGAGAGAGAAAAATAAGTATCCTCCTTGGTCTTAAGGGGTAGGAGACGTTTGCAGAAAATACCACAAATCCATGTGAAGTTTAAGGGCAGTACAGAAATGGTGTGGGTGGAATGGGAGGGACAGGGTTACCCAACAGTCCTGATAAGAACTTCTGATCGTTCACCATGATTCCTGCAATGTTTCATGTCTGAGCAGCTTGTTTTAAAGTACGTGAGCATGAAATGTAGACAAACTGTAATTGTTCTCAGAGAAAGCTGTAGTGGGGGGCTGTACATAAATTGTAGCACTTGACTTTGCTTTGTGTGATGTTATATAATGCTGTAAAATCTCTGGTTTTGCCAGTAATTCTCCATGAGGCACAAAATTCTCCATAAAGAATGTCCCCTTGTTGTTGGGCATTTCCCCAGCATCTGTCACTCTGTAAACACAGCTATTAACAGTTCTTATCTTTCTGAGTAAGAAAACTTTGTATATCCTTAATGAAACCATTAGTGCAGAATGAACCAGCTGAAATATCCCAGTAATGTGTTGCTCATCACTTTATGATCTGGCATAAAGCTGGAATGTTTGGGATATTTGTGTTGTGCCTCATTCTGCAGAGCAAACATTGTCCTTTGAAAACCTCCTGTTCTCACTCCTGTCCAACAAGTGGATGTTGGACTGGCCCCAGAACTGGGGAGATTTACTGGCCACTGGAGTGGAAGTCAGTGCAGAGGCTTGTTTTGGGTCCTGGGCGTCTGTTGGAATAGTTGAGGTGTTTTTGCTGGTTTCTTTTAAATCATCCTGAGCTACTTTGTGTGCTTGGCATCCTTAGCTGGTCCTTCCCATTAAAAATTGCTTTTTTATTCTCTAACAACACATTAGTTAATTTGAAGTTAGCCAAATGCAGCATATTTATAACCAGTGGCAGAGCTGAAGCTCTGTTTAGGACTTTCAGATAGCTGGACTTTATCTTGCAGGACTGTCAGCATCTCAGGGTGGCATCTGCCAAAACACTCGGGGTGCCTGTGGGCTTGAGCAGCTTTTAGGAGAGCAGCTGCTTCGTGTGTGCTGCAGAAACATTCATCACATCACCAAGTTATCAGCCCTCTAGAAGGGGAGATCAGGGAGAACCTGTCTCTTGTCAGGATTTCCTGCTCCTTGTTTTCTGCTCTCCTCAAAATATTCTGCTTGGAAATAACATCTCGTAGAGATTTAAAGATTTAACACTTTTGTTTGCCGCCGTTCCTGGTGTGTGTGACTGAGCTGTTGGGTGGGCCAAGACTGATTTTCAGCAGAGCTGATCCTGTGTCACATGAAGTGGTTTCTGCTGTGAGACTCGCAGAGATGAGAGCACTGAAGAAATGAAATGTGTGTGTGGCTGGGCTCAGGAGCTGAGGGTGAGGCTGCTGGAGCAGCAGCTTGGGGCCGAGGTGAGGTTTTAAAGTCCACGGGGTATTACATGACCAGGACTGTGATGGAGAGGACAGGTGAGTCCAGAGCAGGAGGGGAAGTGGCAGTGCCACGAAGGGAAGCTGTACTTTTGTTTTACTCCATGTGACACTTGGTGTTTATTGCTCCAAGCCCTGTTCAGCCTGGCTTTGGACACTTCCAGGGCTGTGGCACTGACCACGTCTCGTACAGCTACCTGTAAATGCAGTTGGTATTCCCTGTCAGTGGTTCAGGAATGGCCATGCCCGTGATTTCTGCCCAGGTGCCTTGGGCAGAGCTGGCTGTGGGCTGTTGGCACCTGCTGGGTGCTCCCCTGTGTGGGTGGGGTGGGGAGAGCAGGTTGGACCAGTCCTCCCACACTGATCCCACGGCTGGGAGCTGTCCTGGGTGGGCTCCTCCTGCAGAGCCCGCCTTGTACAAGTGCTCACAAGCAGCAAATTGCTCAAACCACCTTCAGAGAGGGCTTCTTTCAGCTCAGGCTGTTGTGTGGACAGCACCTTCCAGGGGGAGTGGTACAAAACATACAGAAATACAATCATTTCTGGAACGTGTATTTCCCAGCATTAGGTGCAAAGTGAGGGAACATTTCCCCTTGGATTTGAACAAGTTGCTTCTCCCAGGCGTTCAGCAGGAGGGGGGAACCTGCAGCAGCACAAAGACCTCATCTGGCAGGAGCTGCACCAGCAATGCTGCCTTCCTGTGATGGGGTGAGGGTCAACAAGGGTGTTTTTAAGTGGGTGAGCTTGGATATTGAAGCCTTGTGTTTGTTGTAGCATCGTCTCTGTGGTGTGTTAGCAGTGAGTTCTGGGCTGGCATCCTGCTGGGACAGGCGAGGGACAGGAGGCAGCAGCCACCTCTAAACAACTTCGTTGAAGGAGGCAAAGGCAAGGGTGGGGCAACAGAGTTTATCTGGGAATAATGGGCAACAAACACAAGAACATGAGAAATATTTCTCTGTGCTGAGTGGCACTTGGTGCAAAATGTGAACGGCTGTTTTGGGCATAAATCTCATCAATCCTTCCCTTTCCTTCGCTGTGCAGCTGCCCTGCAGGCCCTGAAGCGCAAGAAGAGGTACGAGAAGCAGCTGGCACAGATAGATGGCACGTTATCAACAATTGAATTCCAGAGGGAAGCCCTGGAGAATGCCAACACCAACACTGAAGTGCTTAAGAACATGGGTTTTGCTGCTAAGGCTATGAAAGCTGCTCATGACAACATGTAAGTTACTCCCTCCTGCATCTTTCCATGGGATCTGTAGTCTGGTGTTTGTTAGATCTGCTGAATGCTGGGTGTTCCAAACCAAAGGTGGAGCTGGAGTAGCAAAACCTTCTTTTGAAAGGCTCTAACTTGAACTAAAATTGAACAAAACACACAAATATCTATGCTTCCTCAGTTTACTACTGTTTTATTTTCTGCATTTATCCAAAAGCTGGGTGGCACCAGCGTGGTCTAAAGAAAATGGGAGCCTGCAGCAGTTACAGATCCATCTCGTAGCAGCAAGAATTTTAAGCCTCAAGGGGAGACTTAAAACTTCTTTCTGTGCAGTGGAGTTGGTGTATGTAGCAATAATTAAAGGTAAAACTGCATTATGGGAATGTTGTGCTTGCTCCAAAAGCAAATATTGTGGATGTAATAATGCTGAATCAGGGAAGAGAGCAGATTATTATTATTATTAACATCAGTGGTGCAGAACAAAACCTCTCCTTGGTGTCTGTGTAACTGCTGGGAGCTAAGCTTGCAGGGAGAAGTTAAAAATACATCTATAATTGTGTTGAGACCAGGGGGATAAAATCCAGACTTGCATGCAAAGTGTGTTTTGAGAAAGGGCCTTGGAAATGTCACCGTGGTGTGGCATTTCTACAGAACCCAGGAAATACAGTGTTGATTGGGAATGTGCCTGCTGGATATCGAATTCTTGCCTTTCTTTTCCAGGGACATTGATAAAGTAGATGAATTAATGCAGGACATTGCAGAACAGCAAGAGCTGGCAGATGAGATCTCTACAGCCATCTCCAAGCCAGTAGGATTTGGGGAGGAATTTGATGAGGTATGGCTTTCAGTTTGCTTGTGTTTCTATCAGTGAGTCACGGAATCCTTTGGGTTGGGAAGCCTTGGGATCAGGGAGTCCAAGCACCAATCCAGCACTGCCAGCCCCATCACTAACCCTGAGCACCACATCTGCATGGCTTTTAAATCCCTCCAGGAATTGTGAGTCCTAGGAGAGCTTTCTCTGGAGATCTGCATGCTGTGTGTGCCTGGGTGCAGTACTGGGCTATGAAATCTCTCCTGGAATTGTTGGTGGCTGTGACCTGGACATTGTGCTGGGAATGGTCTGGATGGCCTGACCTGAGAATATTTGGACTTGGATTTCTCCCTCCCTCCTCTGCTTTCCCCACCCTCCAAGAGATCAAGGACAGGAATCACATCAGGATCAGACTCCTCATCTCCTCACTTTGCTCTGATCCCGTTCATTTGTGCTATTTTCCGTGATAGTATGATCTGTTTGTTAATGAATATGACTTAAAATTCCTTCTTTTTTCTTTTTTCTTTTTGCTCCTTGAAAACCTAGGATGAACTCATGGCAGAACTAGAGGAACTAGAACAAGAAGAACTAGACAAAAACTTGCTGGAAATCAGTGGTCCGGAGACAGTACCACTACCAAATGTGCCCTCAATATCAATACCCTCCAAGCCAGGTATGGATCAACCTTTACTGAAGTATCCTGGATCATTGGAAGTGTGCTGATTTATCTGCCAGCTCCTTGGATCTGGGAGATCTGGCTGCAGGAATTGCTTCCTGCATCCCAGATCACACCCAGTGCCATTTCTCTGTGAGGGGCACCTGCCTTTCACAAGAAGCACGAAAATCACTCCCAGTCATAGGAGCAGTTGTTTCCTGCTCCAGCTCGTGCAGGTTCTCTGCAGCCTGGATGGTGCTCAGGGTGCAGGGGAGCTGTGGGAGAACGGAGCCTTTTTCCAGGTGCTGCTGGGCCAACAAGGAAGAAATCTGGACAGGCACCCTGAGGTCAAAGGGAGGGCACAGTAAATTAACTCATAAAATCATTAAAGCTGGAAAAGACTCTGGGGTCATCCCATCCCAGGCAGGTTCAGATTCCCCCATGGATCCTTGCTGCTGCTTTGGGTTTTAGTTTGATCCCTGCTTTTCTGGCCTTTGGGAGGATCTTCCCTTGGGGTCCCCTCTTTGGGATGGCTGTGGCCTCCTCTGCAGTACCCAAGCCAGGCAGCCCCAGAGTGAGGGTCATCCCGGTCCTGGAGCACACAAATCCAGGGAATTTTAGCTAGTGGGAGGATTTTACACGGAGGATGGCCAAGAAATGTTTGTATTTGCACAGATGGTTCAAAGCTGCTCTTAAATCTGAACTGATCCCTCTTGTATGAACATTCCTCAGGGAATTCAGCTGAGCTGGGACACCTCTGGCAGCACTAATGGGATATGAAGCTTTACCGGCCCATTTTGCTGAATCTGCCTGAAAATGATGAATAAGTTATCAACTTTGCAGCTCTGTTCTGTGTCCTTACTTAGGGAAAACAAGTCCAAAAAAACCAGTGGATGAAAATAATCCCAGCTGGTCAGTGTATCTATAATTATCCTGCTGTCTTTCCAGGCTTGGATGGACGTGGGAAGCAGCAGGCACTGCCAGACACCAAGGTTCTACTTTGTGCCACTGCTCCTTGTGTGTTACACTGCTTTTATTCTTGATGCCTTGGGTTTTAACTTCTGTATTTTTCAAATCCTGCATTCCCAGTGTGTAACTCTGCAGTGTCCTGCAGCCTGGGAGCTGCTGCTCTCTCATGCTGAGACAGACAGAACAAAGCCTCTCCAGGCTGCTCTCCAAGGACACCCAGCCCGGCCTAGGCCCAAAATGTGTAACCCAGCACCTTGAGAAGGGGGGCAAGCTGAGGGGAAATTCCATCATTAGCTAAAGTTTAATTGGTGAAATTGGGTTGAGATGCAAATGGCCCAAAGCTATAAAAGTGTGAAGAACTCGTGACTCGGGGTCCATCTTGGGTGCAGCCTTTGGCCTGCCCAGGGTGTGCCTCTGAAGGCCTTTCAAATAAATATCCACCTTTATTCCCTCACTCCTGTCCAGTCTGTTTGTAGGTTGGCCTCTTTAGGCATCATTCTGACACCACTGATTCTGTGTGTTCCTGGCTGTGCTTTGCCAGGCAGAACTGCTGACCAGAGTTGTGGAGAGGGGAGGGAGTTCTGTCAGAATATCTGAAATCTGAGACTTTATCAGATTCAGGAGAAACAGATTAAATGAACCAGTGCATTGCCTTTTTATTCCCTGGCTGATTTAATGAGGTTTGTTCTCTAAATAGATTTAAAACACAATGTCTTGGAGCCAGATCTACTCTTTGCATTTTGTGACTGCACACAAGTAAGAGGTGGTGTAATTGTGGACATATTTAAGGAGCTACACAGCATAAAACTTATGGAAACTTCCTGAAATCAAAAAATTGTGCACAACTCTGATAGTAAAAACTGTGAGCACAAAGCTCAGTGTTTCAGAGGATTTATGCTAAACTGCTTTTGGATGGAAATGAGAATTCCATTAATTCCATTAATGTATTTAAGTGGCAGGCTACTTTCTGCCTCAGTAAAGCTGCCTCCAAGGCTGGCACTTGGGAAAAATTGGGATTCTGGGGTGGTGTTGGGTGGGGATTTTGTGTGGATTTATTTTATTAACCTAAATTGTTTTTCACTTAAAATTGACATAAAACTGGAATTCAGAGTTTTCCTTGTGATTACCATGGGTCAGGCTTCCAAAGGGAATACTGTCCCTAATGGTTCAGGCTCATGTGTAATTGTCTTTTTGGGAATAATAATGTGCCTTTTGAGGCAGAGGTGACTCTGTTACCTCTTTTACATCCATTGAAGGGAAAATGACCATGAGCTTCCTGCTTTTCCAGTTCTCAGGAGCTGTCTGGATTTGGGCTTTAATCAGTCTGAATGAGGAATTTTGTTCCTGGTGGTGTCAGGAGAAGTTCAGGGAGAAGCTGTTTTTGTTTAATGTAGACTGGAGGAGCTTAATATAGAAAACCAAACTCCAGCCTTGTACAAATGAGGGGTCTGGAGCTTGGAGCTGACTCAGTTCTCCTGACGTAAACATTTCATTTGGAATGACATAAATCACTTGGACCAGGAATTGTTTGACTCTTGGTTTTTTTGGCACTTTCCAAAATTATTGCAGCTGTTTGTGGGTTAAAGCCTTTTTTGTTGAGTTAATGGAAACTGGACTTGTCATGTTATGACAAAGAGCAGCATTTTCTGCCCTGGAACAGGCAGGAATGAGGAGAGGGCAGCGTCCAGGCTGCTCCCTCCCCTCCACATCCCCTCCAGGCTGCTCCCTCCCCTCCACATCACCTCCAGGCTGCTCCCTCCCCTCCACATCCCCTCCAGGCTGCTCCCTCCCCTCCACATCCCCCCAGCTGCCAGGGAGCACAGCAGAAGGGGAGGGGGATATTCCCAGGGCTCTTCAGCCCCTCCAAATTCTGTACCTGCCTGAGCCAAACACCTCATTTCTTGCATTTGCAGTACTCAGTGATGGAATAAGGAATTTATTTTTGATGGGGAAGAGATTAATACTGGAGACATCAGATGAGTTTCTGTAAGAAGCTGCATCCCTCTGAAAGGGGCTTAGAGGCTTGGAAATTATGGAAAAATATCCCACTTTAACTTTGATGCCCACTGCCTTCCTCCTGTGTGAGCTGTTGTCTTTTTCCCCTCAAAGTGGGAACATCAGGAAGTTTAGCCCATGCTGGCTCTTTCAGCAAAGCACCTTTTACTTTACTTCAAAAAGGTTTTGTTTATTTTTTGTCCACAGCTGACTTTAGGTGCTTCATTTACTGGTTGCTCAGTGGCACAGAGGGCACTGGGTTCTGTCAGGATTCCCACTCACTTGTTCTCTTTTGTGGTTTTGCAGCCAAGAAGAAAGAGGAAGAAGAGGATGATGACATGAAAGAGCTGGAAGCTTGGGCAGGAACCATGTAACCACAGCAGCACCCGGCTGGAAAAAAGACTTTGGTTACCTATTCTGGGTGCAAATGTGTTTTGTTGAGAAGAAAGCATAAGCAAAATGTCTTTATCTTTAATTTTAACCCAGAGCAGTGGGAACTGCATTGCTGTTTTCTGCATAGCATGGTCTGCCCAGAGGAGAGAAGGGGGAGCAGGGGAATTGCCTGCTGTCGATACGGTTGAATTTCTGTAGAAAAGGTATTTGCAAAATCAAACACTCAGCTTTTGGACTGTGCTCCTGCCACTGCTGGATCTTCATCTTCAATTTGGGCCATATATTGAATTGAAATAAGCTGAAAAAACACTCTGTAATTTTAAGTCAGTTTAAGTGTGTCTAGGAGTCTTGTAAGGCATTTAAAATCCAGGAAAAGTCATAAGCCACCGTCGGCTTCTTTATTGTGTTTTAGGTGCAAGAATGCTTTAGGTTTTTAGTTCTTTGCCAGTTCTATTTATATCCCTTGACTGCTGTGTGGCCAGCCCCGTGTCTGTCACTGCAACGACGTAGTCACTGTGCCCATTTTAATTGGTGAGAATGATTTGCAGTTGATCCACACTCTCTTGAAAGTAGGGAAGGTTTCAAGTTCAGTTGTACATTTTTCTACATAGCACTACAATGTTTATTGCTTTTTTGTGATAATTGATAACCCATTCAGATACATGCACACAATTATTTTAATTAAGAAACTACTATGGATTGCACTGTATTAAATATCTCGATTAATTTTCACCTGTGGCTGTTGTTGTCAGTTCTGTGTCCTGTTGAAGTGATCTGGCTGTGGTTTAGGTGTAGTTTGGCCTCTTTCTGCATGAGGGACATCCACTCAAAAGCCTGCTGAGCTTTGGTTGGGCTCTGCTCCCAGGGAACAAGGGGCAGGACAAGAGGAAAGAACCTCAAGCTGTGCCAGGGGAGGTTCAGGTTGGACATCAGGAGGAATTCCCTCACTGAAGCAGTTGTCAGGCATTGTCAGGGGCTGCCCAGGAAAGTGTTGGAGTCCCCATCCCTGGAGATATTCAAGGAACAACTGGATGTGGCACTCAGTGCTGTGGGCTGGTGACAAGGTGGGCATCAGGCACAGGCTGGACTCGAGGTTGGAGGTCTTTTCCAACCTCAGTGATCCTGGGATTCTGTTCTATGTAAAAACCCCCACACTAAGGAGAAATCAGCTGAATTAAGGGTTTAGGGACAGAGCTGGGCCCCCAGCTTTGTTTTTCGTCATGGAAATGATCTCTGCTGTGCACTGTGCTAACAGATGTTGTTAAAGCAGCTGTATTTTATTCTTGGAATTACAGGGGAGCATCTCAAAAGCAGTGAAGTGTCCCAACGGGAGCATTCAGGTGGAGCTGGGAGGGGAAAACCCAACCCTATCAGCACTGTCAATGCTGTTCAGGCTCCTGATGTGGGAGCTCAGACAGGGGAGTGGCAGAGGCAGCGCTGGCAGCCCAGCTGTTCCCGGGGATGGCTCGGGTGGGAGCTCAGACANTGTCAATGCTGTTCAGGCTCCTGATGTGGGAGCTCAGACAGGGGAGTGGCAGAGGCAGCGCTGGCAGAGGCAGCGCTGGCAGAGGCAGCGCTGGCAGCCCAGCTGTTCCCGGGGATGGCTCGGCTTTGCTGCTCACTCAGCTTTACCTGGACACAGAGCCTCCTGTGCACAGCAGAGGAGAGGCAGCAGGGAGAGTGTGCTGTGCTTCCTGGTCACTGAGCCACACAGCAACCACAGCCTCAGCCCTTACACCCTCTGCTTTCTTCATCCTTTTAATCAATGATGGGCTGGTTCCTTAACCCTTCAGTTTATCAATTGTCTGAGGACTGATTACCTTTCTGCTTTGGGTATCACTGAATTCCTTATCCGTTGCTTAACACCAGTGAACAGCTGAAATGCTTGCAGTAAACGTTTTGCTGCCTTGCTCAGCCTGGTTCTGAGGGCAGAACTTCCCTGTCCAGAGCACCCCAGGGCAGTGGAGGAGGAAGCAGCTGTGCCTGCCAGCAGTTCCTGTAGCTGCCACACGGTGCCCAGGGTTTCCCTTTCCTGGAAAAGCCACTCCAGTTCCTGCTGGGAAACTTTTCTCAATTAAGTTGCCCTCATCAGACAACTCAAGTTGCAGCTGTGCCCGTGTTTTCTTGTGGAGCTGTTAAAGGAGGCAAGCGGAAATCTGGGAGCCAGGTGTTTTCAGTTTATGGATAATCCTTGTTTTTTTCCTCTGAAGAAGGTGGAAAGCACTGTCTCTGCTGTATGTGTGTATGAGTGATTCATTTAAAGCAGGGTGGGAAGCTGTGGCTGCCCCTGGATCCCTGGCAGTGTCCAAGGCCAGGCTGGATGGGGCTTGGAGCAGACTGGGACAGTGGAAGGTGTCCCTGCCCATGGCAGGGGGTGCACTGGATGGGCTTCAAGGTCCCTTCCAAACCATTCTGGGATTCTATAAAAACCCAGACTGGGCTGAATGGCCTCATCCCTGCTCTTCCCTTGGAATACTTCCAGCACAGAGGGAGTGGCTGTTGTGCAGCTGGAGAAGCCAGGACATGGCATTTGTACTCGGATCCAAGGGAGGCACAACGCTGGGCGGGGCAGGGAAGCATTTTGTATTTGTGCTGCACGTTGGGATCAGGGGAATCAGGAAGGAGATCCCTCCTTGGTGGCTGCTCAAGGCTCAAAGTCCACTGACACCGAGGATCTGTGTTTGTACCTTTGGAACAGGGTAAACACACAGAGCACTTGGAAAAGCTGGGCCAGAGAGGCTGAGGTGAGGTGGATAAACGGAGGATAAACAAACCTGAGCAGACATCACCCCTGGGGCTGGAGAGCCCTCGTGTTGTGCAGCAGCTGGGGGACTGTTCCCTCCAGGAATGATGGAAATCCATAGCTCTGCCCAGTGCTGCTCTCTGTCAGATTGATCTCCAGCTGCACCTTTACCTTTCCAGGCGAATAAATGGCTTTCCTGGGTGCCTTTCCTGCTCTTCTGGGACTGTTCTAAGACATTTAACTTCAGTGCAGTGTTAAAAAGACAGGGAATGGGGGGCTCCATCAGCCACTGGGGAGGCAAATTGCTCTCCAGTTGCTTCACTGGTGAGTTGTTAATGCGTGTTTGGGTTAGTAGTGGGTTAGTAGTGGGTTCTGGGGAGGTGCTTGGTGCTGAGAGCTCTCTGGAGAGCCTTTGGCCTCACGTGGAAGCAGGTGGCTACAGGAGCGTGCCAGAGAGCCTCTCAGGATGCACTGAGGGGAACGTCCTCACTAAAATCTATAATCTACAACTTGGTACTTGAAGCATTTGAGGGAAAGCACTTCTCCAAAAAATGCCATCAGATCCTTGTCTCTGCTCTGCCAGCAGGAAGTGTCCCCCGGAGCACCACACAGGACGTGACACCTCCTTAGGAGCGAGAGGTCACGGCTGTCAGTGCCATAAATCAGGTGCCTTCCCCCTGTACCACATCCCCGCTTCCTGTGACACGTCACCCTTGGGGACCTGCTCCTGCTCTGGGGCCAGCTGACCTTGTTTCCCTGCCAAAGCAGCCCTGCTGCAGCTCTCACAGCAGCACATGGCAGCTCCCTGGCTCTGCCCCCACCTCGTCTCACCCAAGTCACTGTCTGGCTGCACCTGCTCCCAGTTTTCCCAGCCCTAACTGGACCCTCAGGCTCTGGGGTGCCGCAGGTGCCTCAGTGCTGGGCTGTCCTGCAGGGCTGGTGGGTGCCACGGTGCTGGTGTGGGTGCTGTGGGCTGTGCTGTGCCCCAGCTGGAGCTGGGAGCCCCTGCCTTGCTTGCTCGGGAGGGAGTGTGAGGGACAGAACTGGCCTGGAGGTCACAGCCTGGGCTCAGCTGCTCGTGCTGCTCTCTTCCTCCTCCCCCTACCTCGGACCTGCCCCTCTGCCAGACCCCACCACAGACTCCCACTGGGCTCTCCCGTGCTGCTGCAGCTCCTCCATCCCCAGGCACAACCCCAGTGCCACATCCCGGGGTCCTGGGCACCCCTCTGTCACTCTGGTTGCTGGTACCAGGGGAGTGTTGGCAGCTCAGGACATCCAAGCAGCAGAGGGGGCTGGGGACCCCTTGGCTGCACCGGGGCTGCCTGGCTGTGGGTGCTCCCAGGGTGGTTCCAGCCCTCCACAGCTCCCCTGGGATGCACTCCCCACTCTGGGGGTGCCCCCAGCATGTCCCAGCCCACTGGGTTATCATGGCAACGTGGCTCCAGCCCCACAGATGCCAACACCAGAGGCAACTCTCTCTAATCCCTTTGCAGCCGTGTGTTTAAATCTCATTCCTTTCATTGAAAGCACTCGGCTCATTGAAGGCCCTGAACGCAGCGTGTTTATGGAATTAACCTGTAAGGATGTCTTTATTCCCACTCCAGAGGTGTAACACCACTAATTGATAGGATAGGAGAATCCCTTTTTTAGGGCCCTGCTGAGAGGACCCTCAGGTTAACATTTGTGTATGAGCCCAACGCTCCCTCTCCCCTGCTTGTTATTTTTATAATTATTTTGGTTCTTATACAAAATCTCACTGCTCATCTGGAAAGCTCTTGCCCTTCTAAATCCTGCTCGCTGCTCAGCCCTGTGGCAAAGAAAAGAGCTCTCAACTTCATCTTCAAACATCAAGGTCTGTTAAATCAAAGTGATGCTTTCCAAACCTTGTGGCTCTCAGCAGCCCAGCCCCATCCCTCCCTCCCTCCTTCCCTCCCCTGGCTCCAGGCCTTCAGTTCTGCTGGACATCTCCCAGTCTGCTCAGCTGGCAGGATTTTGAGGAATTTTAGGGCATTATCAGAGGTTTCCCTTTCCTTGTCTGTGCTATGGGAACCTGGTGACCTCCTCCTATGTGTCACCTCAGAGCTTCTCTCTCTGGCTGTCCCTTGGGAGGGAAGGAGGGACGGACCCACCTGGGGCTGGGGCTGGCTCATGTCACCCCTCTGCTGTCCTTGGGGTTCTCCTGCCCTTTGCTGAACTGTTCACCTGCACTTGAATTCCACCCTCCTCCATAACCAGCTCCCCGGGGGTGATGGGAGGAGGTTCTGCAGAGGGATTTGCTCAGCAGGGAACAGGGACACGATGTGCAGGGCTTGGGCAGATCCTCCCCATCCACAGCGAGTCCTCCAAATGGCTTTGGGATTAGGTAGAACTGAGGCTTCTAGAGCTTTCTAGGGTGCTGGGTTGGCAGTGCCCTGTCTAAGCTCATCCAAATGTCCCAGGCACCAGTGGGGTTTAGACTGGGCTGTCCAGCAGAGACACAACCTAAAAGTGTGCCCTGCTGCCCTGCCTTGGCCCATCATCTCTGCTGGGCTCGCAGAATCCTCAGGTTTGGGTAGGAAGGGACCTTAAAGCTCATCCCATTCCACCTCCTCCCATGGGCAGAAGGACTCTACAGACGAACACCTTTCCAAGCCAGGATGGTCTCTGCAATTTCCCACTCGAACACTTGGAGGCAAAACTGCTTTTCTGGCCAGACGGACGTGGGACACAGGGATGTCTCCCTGCTGTGGGGGTGCTGGCACAGCTGGCACGGCTGGCAGCATGGCAGCGGCTCCTGCCCACCATTCCTGGCTCTTCCCCTGAGAATCGGGGGCCACTAACCCCAGCTGCTGGGCACAAAGCCGCTTGTCCCGGGTGCGGGGCCCAAGCCGGGGTGCTCTGCCAGCCCCCGGCCTTCACCCGGGGGGCAGAAGGTGATGGGGCACAGGTGACGCTGCCGAGGGCACTGTGACAAGGTCACCCCACACCCAAAAGTAGCAGTGGCTCATCACCCAGCCTCCCCCTTCTCTGGAAAACCATCTCCCAACAAAACACTTTCTGTGCCTCTCTCCTGAACCCCGTTAAACTCCTGTAAATTCCAGACCAATATTTCCCTGTTGTGATGGGGTCACTGGCTGCCGCCTTTCAACGAAAAACATTTTTCCCCACTTTAATTTTCAGCTTTCTTTTCCCCCAAGGGAAAGCCCGGCTCCAGTCCCTGTTTCCAGGCACTCAGCTGCTTTCCTGGGCACCCAGAGCCTGCACCAAACCTCAAGGAAGGTCCTCCTTGCCCAATCCCTCCGGCCGAGGCCGCCGGTGCCAGCGGGCTTTGGAGATGCTGTGGGTGCCCAGATGAGCATCCAGACACAGCGCAGTTACTCCCCAGGATATTTTGGGAGAACACAGCCGGGGAAAGGCTTATCCGAGAGGGATTTGCCAGCAGAGGGCAATGCCGGGATGGGTTTCCCTCCCTGCACAGCTCAGGATGTTGAAGCAGCGCCGGTATGGGCGGAAGAAGGCGACAGATGCTGGGATCGAGCCCCGCAAACTGCCCCGGCCCCGGCAGGAGGGACCTGCCCTGCCCAGCGCGTCCCTGTCCCGGCACGGGGGGCCGGGGGTGACACAGGGAGCTGCCGCCCTCCCGGCGGGGTTGGGTGTCTTGGGGTGACTTCATGGTGTGTATCCCATATCGCCCAGATGTGAATCCTGTGCCTTTCTGTGCCTTAAAAATTGGGTGCGAGAGGAAAAAAAAAAACAAAAA
>VWZT01014850.1:547663-595779 GCA_013397055.1 Pachycephala philippinensis
CCCGGCCTCAGCTGCAGGGAGCCGGCGTGGCACGGGCGCCGTGTCCCCACGGGCAGGGTTTGCTTTGGAGCCGGTGCCTGTGGGAGCACAGGGAGCTCCGAGCTGAGCTGGGCACGGACCCGTGGCCCGGCCCTGCCGCCCCTTGCAGCCGCTCCGGGCTGGGGGCCGGGGCAAGGGGACCCCCGGGATCTGCTCCTGATGGATCCCTGCAGGCTCCACAAGGAACCGCTGCTGGCAGCAGGACTCTGCCCAGCGCAGGCCTCATTCCTTTGATTTTATCCCTCAGCGCCAGAGCGCATTTAGTTCCTCTCCAGGGATAACACAAAATTCCCTGCTGTTGCCCATGAAGCTGCAGCCCCTCCAGGGCTCATCCCTGCCCCAGCTCTGGGCTCCTGAGCACAGGAAGGACCTGGAGCTGTGGGAGGGAGGGCAGAGGAGGCCCCAGAGAGGCTGTGAGGGCTGGAGCCCCTCTGCTCTGAGGAAAGGCTGAGAGAGTTGGGGTTGCTGAGCCGGGAGGAGAGAAGGCCCAGGGGAGGCCTCACTGCGGCCTCCCTGGCTGGAGGCTCGGCATCGGAGTGTCCCTGGGCACTCCTGAGCCTCGGCCCAGCCCTCCCTTAAGTAGAAAAGAAAAAATAATAAATGGGCAAAGAAAAGGGGGAAATGTGTTTATTTGTGTATCAAGAATTTGGGATTAAAAAATGAACCAGGTGTCCTCAGAGCCTTTGTGGGATTCAAAGGACAGGGACAAAAAATCCAGGTACTCATTAGCTGTGGAATCCCCATGTTTCCTTGGAGGCCAGCACTGGGGACAGCCAGCTGCCTATGCTGGGGACACCATCCCTGAGGGCTCCGGCGGTTTCCGAGGTTTGGAAGCATTTCTCCTCCAGCTTGTTTTCCTGCTGGCAGGTGAACAGCTTCCAGGGCATCTCTGCTATCCCAGGCAAGGCATCAGAAGGGTTTAATGCAAGTTGTGTTAGAACCTCTCTGTCTTTATGCACAGCCATAAACTAATCGAGGAAAGCTGAACTCCTGGTAAAAACCATTGGATCATTTTGGACTTCAGGCTTTAATTTTTATCAAGCTTTAATTTTCATCAGGATTTAATTTTATTCAGAACATCTGACCTTTAAGAGATACATCAAGCTTTCATTTTTATCAGACAGGTGCTGCTGGTGAAAGCTCGATGCACTGATCATGGTGAGGGTGGTGGGCCTGAGCCTTGTGGGTGTCTCACTGCATTCCCTGGCTTGGATAAGCTGCCATTGGTTCAAGTGTCCTAAACCAGAAGCCTGATGAGGAGAAAGGTTTATGGGAAAACAAGTTTCAATAAAACCTTTAAGTACTTGTTATAAATGTTGGGAAGAGATTCTGAATATTCCTTGCTCCCCAGGTAAAACTAAAAGAGTCTTTTAAGCATGGAGCTGAGAATGAGCAGACTGGCTGGAGAAGAGGATGATGCCCAGAAGTGGACACTGCCCACCGAGGCAGGAGAGGACCGTGCCCTCATACCCCATGAGAAATCCCAGTGGCTGTGCTGACCCTCTGCTAGGATTCCCTGGGGCTGCTCTGCCTGAATCCCCCTCACCTGGAAGCCTGTCCTGCCTCCATCCTCCTGTGTTTGCACTCCCAGAGGGGCCGTTGGAAAAGCAGATTAACGAGAGAGACATTGAGAATTAAACCAATCCAAATCCACATACTAAGTAGGGCTGCTGTCAAGTGCTGTTCCCGAGGGAGATAATATCCCTTCCCCCTTAATTTCTTAGTAAATCCATTATGATTAATGCTATTACAGTGGGAACACTATTATTATAAATACAAGGATGATGGCAGAACTGCAGCATTAATGATGCTGGGTATTACTTAACTAATTAGCTGCTGTTTTTGATAGGACTCTTACCCAGCTGCATTAAGCTGAGCCTTGCATCTCAGCCTTCTCTGGGCTGCCTCTGCTGCAAGGACACGAAATGAGAGGCATCTCCTTCCTTCTGGCCAAAAGCCAGCTCCCCATAGCACTGTCACTCAGCTGAGCTCCCGGTGGCTTGGTGGCACCCGTGGAAGGCCTGGGACACTGCTGGTGGAGTCTTGTGGTGTTGGAGACCAGCAACAGCTGAAGGAGGGAATGGAAGCAGGACCTGGCATCTCCGGGTGAACCTCAGCCCCCAGGGACACGAGAGGCCACTGCAGCCCATGGGGACCTGGGCCAGCTTGGGAACATTCTCGTCCCTCCTTGCAGCCCCATAGCTTCAGAGCTTCTCTGAAGGATTTTCCAACACCTTTTATTTCGCTGCTTTTCATAGATCTATAGAATCATTAAGGTTGGAAAAGTCCTCTGTGATCACTACCAGCTGTTCTGCCAGCACTGCCAGGCCCACCACTAAACCATGTCCCCAAGTGCCACATCCACAGGGGTTTTAAATCCCTCCTGGGATGGAGACTCCACTACTGCCCTGGGCAGCCATTCCAATGTTTGACAGCACTTTCCATGAAGAAATTTTCCCTAATATCCAACCTAAACCTCCCCTGGTGCAACTTGAGGCCTACTCCTTTTGCCCTGTTGCTTGTTGGGAGAAGAGACTGACTCCCAGCTGGCTCCACCCTCCAGCAGAAATGGAATTAGCAGGAGCCCTCCTTAGCTGGGGGTGTGCTCAGCCTTTTGCTGGTCCTGCCTTTTTGCCCTGCCCCTGCTCCCCAGGGACCCTTTGCTGTCCCCAGGGGGTGCAGAGGGCCCTTCCCCTCCTCCATCCCTATCCCCTGCTGCTCCTGACACAAACAGATCCTGAGGCGGCCGGAGGGCTCCTTTTCATGCCTTCAAATTAACACCTACTTAAAATTCCAACGCAAATACATTTTTCATTTCTTTAATTAAAATTATTTCCTCGTTAGAGCTGAATAATGGGATTTGAAGCACAGAAGTAACGGGGTGTGTCAGGCTGCATGGGAGCCGAGGCACTGGTGAGCACAGTGAGATCCTGGGAGTGATGGGATCATGTTTGGGGAGCCAGAATGAGCCTGAGCTCAGCATCCCTCGCACCTCCAGTGAGTAAAATTCACCAGAGTGGCAGCTTCAAATGACATCCCAGCAGTCCCTGCTTTTCCAAAGGTGGAAGGTGATGGATTGCTCCCACTGCCTCCCCTACATCCCAAAATGACACCCAAAGGGGATGCTGAGGGAGCTGATCCGTTCTCACTGTGGGGGACTTTGGGAGTCAGGGTCTGGGGTGAACGTGAAGGAAAATTATACCAGGACCCCAACAGGAGATGGGGTGAGCTCCTCCCTGTGTGCTGCTTTGCCCCGAGATGCCTCTGCCCAGAATAACTCTGGGGTTTGGGTTTGCAGGGGTTTCTCAGCCTGGAAGTTGTGCCGGTGGGGTGCCGGAGAGCCGTGTGCTGGGGCTCTGGTGAACATGTGACGGGGGAAGAAAAGGGAGAATACATGATGATGATGAGTTAGAATGCATTTAATGAGCTCCTGCTGCCCTACACACCCCAGTGCCGGGGCTTATGGATGGGAGACTGTAGCAAAGAGATGGATTAGTCCCACTCGGATCTGACTGAAAGACTACATAGTGAAAGCACAGATTTCCCACCCCAAATCTCCAAAACCTCCCTGCTGTTCTGTCTGGATTCCTCCTACCCGTTCCCAAACTCTCCCCTGTGCTGTATTTGGGAGTTTTTAATGTATTTATTTAAATTAATAATAATTTACCCATTAAAATGCTGCAGATCAGTGGGTTCTTGCTGAAGGAGGAGCGTGTTTGGCTCTGGAGGGTTCATTAGCTGCGTGTTGGGATTGGGAGGTGCTGTGCACGGAATGATTTATACACATCCCTGCCACTCGAGCCAATCCAGCCTAGAATAATTCAAAACCAATTCCATAAATCACTTATTAATTATTACTGAAGTATTTGTGCAGCAGAGGTGCCTTCCTGTGAATTGTTGGGTTTTTTACCAACATTTTCTGCACGGACAAAAAAATTTTGACTCCTTGGTGCATCCTGAGATGCAAGAAGATCCAAATCTTTGGAGTCCCCCTGCTCTGCCCGGCTGGGGTTTGAGCAGAGCCTCTCACTGCAGCCCCCAGCCTGACCACAGCATGTCTGCCTGCTCCCTGAGTAATGAGCAGGTATCCTAATTAATCCTCATTTCCAGCAGCAGCCCGAAGGAGCTGCAGGATGAGCACGGTGCCATTTGATGCAGATGAACTGTGCTTTGGTGGGAATTCAATTACACAGCTTTTCCTTGCTGAACATAATGCATTTGGACGATACAGTAGTTCCAGTGTTAATGAGATGCATTTTCACTGCTGTGAAGTCTGTATTTCTCCCTGCACTTAGTGCACAGCATCCACATTAATTACAGTTCCAGTGGAGAAAAACCCACAGAGTTACTACCTGCATTTTCCTCCTGGTAATAGCAGTTTCCTTGCATGGCCAGGAACATTATGGATTCACTTCTCAGCCACATTTTATACCAAACAACTTGATTGTGATAGCAGGGAGAAAACAACTCTGCTTCCCTTCGGCTGCTCAGGCTGGGCTGTAAAAGGGTCATTTAGAGGCGGGGGATGATTCAGATGCATTCAAGTCAGAACATCCTCGGAATAAAAGCATTTCTGGAAGTTGTTTTAAGAGGGTTTTGTAAGACAGATAGAACTCGAGGCCAAAGTAAACCAGCAGTGGATGGGCCCACATGAAGATGGAGCATCCCCCTGGGATGGGGGGCTGTGTCTGGCTGGAGCCCATCCCTGCAGGGCACCCCCCAGCCCTGGGGCCAGCACAGGAAACCACAGGTGTTTTATTCCAAGGAATGAACATGTCTGTGCTTTGATTTCTTTTTTGCTTTTGAGAGTTTTCAAACTCCCAAGGCTGGCAGCATGGAGTTTCCCTGATATTTCTCCAGCAGGAGTTGTGCGCTGGGGGATATCCCACTGTTTGCTGCACACTCCCACATTTTGGCCACAGATTTTGTTGTCACCATCCCTGGAAGAGTTCAAAAAACAAGTAGATGTGACACTTGGCAGTACAGTTTAGTGGGAATGGTGGTGCTTGGTTAGAAGTTGGACTTGATGATCTTGGAGGTCTTTTCCAAGCTTAATGGCCCTGTGATTCCATGGAAAGCTGAGCAGTTGGGAGGGGTGTAAAGCAGGAGTTCCCGGGGAATAGCACTGCAGAGATATTTAATTAAAAAGTGAAAGGAGTGAGAGGGATTTGTCTTTACAAACAAACTGTGGGTCTGCTGATAGGTAAAGCTAGGAGAGAGAAAGAGAGGTGAAAGAAGCAATGGGAAGAACCATAAATTCACAGGAAAAGAAAAAAGGGGGGTATACATTAGAAGGGAGTCTGTATGAGGTGATTTAGGAAGTCTGTACCTCTCAAGTACCTCCACCAATGGGGAAAGAGAGAGGGAAATGTGGCCTGGAAATTAGGATAAAAAGGAGGCTGTACCCTCTAACAATTTGAGAGACCCCAGGGGAAATGCCCATGACCTCTCCCTTTATTCGAATAAAGTTACAGGACTCCTCTGTCTCCTTTTTGGACATAAACCTCTGGTGTTTGTGGATTAATTTTCCTGACAAAAGTGAGCAAAAGTGTTGTAGCACGATGTATAAATCACTCTGTGACCTTCGTTTAACGCCACTGCCTCAGCTGTTAATAGCTGGCAGTCCCTTGTAGCCTCTTTAATGCATCTTGGCAATTGGCATGGAAACAATTCACAGTTATTAACAGTTATTTCTATTAACCTGTCATGTCTTTATTCAGGTGTTTGTTTAAATCTCCCCTCCCTCTCAGGAGGTGAAACTCCCTGAATATTGGGTGTGGTTAATAATATGATGCCATGCACAAAGTCTTGGCTTCCCTGAGGAGCAGCTGTGCAGGAGGAGGGGGAAACACTGGGATCCAGGGCTGTTGTGGGGGGCATGGATGGCAGAGGGGCTTTAGGAAAAGGATTTGCAGAGAGTACTGGGGAGAGAGATCCTTGGTCTCTGTGTCCAGCTGAGTGTATTTGGGGAAAAAGCAGTGAGAAGGATCTCATCCCACTTTTTCCTTCATTCCTTTGGAAAGTAACATTGCTCTTTTTCCAAAAAGGCTTCTTCATTTTTCTTTTTTCTCCCCCTTTTGATACTGATGTTTAAAACAAAACCAGGAGCTCACCCTCTCATGCTCATGGTGCAGTTCCCTGTTTGCTGACAGCTTCCAGCAAGAATTTCAGGGGAAACCACCTTTTTCTGTAGCTCTGAGCACCTCTGGTGCGGTGGAGGCTTTCAAAGACAATGGAACAGGTGTCAAGACCTGAAAAGTCTGAATCGTTTTGAAAACCAGAGCTGTGTTTCAGGCACCCGAGCCCTGGTGCCTGCTCTGCTCTGTCAGAGGTTGCAGTGCTTCTGAGCACCACCTTTACAGCCCCAAGTACTTCCAAGCAGAAAACTTACAAGAGGATTTTAAAAAAAAAGAGAATCCCTGTCCTTTACTTCTTCCCTGGTTGGAAATGCACCTGAGCTGTGTTTTTATGGTGTCACCTGCAGCAGCAGCAGCTGCACATGCACTGATCTCCTGACGGGGGGAATCGTGAAGCACAAGTGTCTGGAAATCCTGTGACTGCAGGAGCCAGAGCATCCCAAAATGTGGAGACAGGAACAAACCCAGGGTGCATTGCACTAGATGGAGCTCCAGGACAGCTGGCTCTCCTCAGTGCCCAGCTCCTGCTCCTGCCCAGCACTGGAAGGTGCCCGGACACAGGGAGCTGCTGGAGGTGACCTGCCCGGGGACATCAGTGACCACCCTGCCCAGCCCAGCAAAGCCCCCAGGATGCCTTTAGCTGATGTTGTTTGGTGCCTCCAGGCTGGTTTGGCTGCCTGAAAAAACAAAAAAAAATCTCAAAAATGTGAAAAACCAGCTCCTCCTTCCCTTTTCCATCCCTTTGGTCAGCTCCATGCTGGAGGCAGGAGCATCCCATCCCCCTGGGAGTCAGGGCAGGGAGGTGCTGGGAGATCTTGCCCTCAGCTCACCTGCTGCTGGCTGAATCTGGAGGAATTTACTTAAGGGGAGAGATTTCTCTGCTTCTTTAAATAAAACTTGCTGGCAGGTACTTGTGGTTCAAATTTCCCTTAAATCTGGCTTTGGAGGTTTAATTGTAGCTAATAGGAAGTGCTGGGTTTGGTAATTAAGGGGAAGTGAATGGAAATGCAGCAGGTGGATGGTTGTGGTGGAGCTTTTCAATATTTCTGAAGTTTTTGGGCTCTCAGTGAGATCCTGCTCTCCAGGCAGGAGTGGTTTTACTAAAAATTCCACTTGTAAATGGTACTAAAGCCTCTCTTAAGACTCCAAAATATTGACTGTGGTTCTTTTTGTAGGTCTTCTGGGTACGGTGCTATTGAGGGGCTCTAGAAATTGAAGCATTCTGTATTAAATGAAGGTGGTGTTGGGCTGTACAGAGGCTCCCCAGGTATCTCCTGTTGGAATGGGGTGTCTCTCTTGTTTAAGGAGTGTCTGGTGTTCATTGGGGCCCTCAGTAGGAGAGTAGGACTGGATAAAGCAGGTTTTGCCCTCTAAGAGATCAGCTACTCCTATGAGCAGCAGGGAACTGTCTCAGCCAAAGCTCTGCTTCCAGGGAAGGCTCCAAGTCCAGCTCTGTGTTATTTTTTTGTATGAAACTTTGCTAATTTTGTGGCCATTTTTGTGCCACTGAAAAATATCATGGAAACATGGGAACTATGCCCTGGCTGAGGATGGGGGAGGAGGGGTCTCCTCCTTGGGGTGAGGGCTGCTCACTCCTGGCGCTGGGGATGGTCCCACTGGGTGATCTCCCTTTGGGTGCTGGGGAGTAGGAGCCAGAGGGTTTTTTTAATTTGGGCCAAAAGCCAAGTGCCTGTGCCCAGGCTGGGAGTTTGGTTGAGGTCCTGCTGCTCAGATCCTGTCCTGCTGCAGGTGGAGATAGGGATGGGGAGGGCTGGAGCACCTCTGATCTCTAGAGACAGACTAGGAGAGCTGGGGGTGTTCAGCCTGGAGAAGAGAAGGTTCTGGGGATTCATTGGAGCCCCTTCCTGTGCCTGAAGTGGCTTATGAAAAAGAGGGAGAGGGGCTTTTCATACAGGCAGACAGTGACAGGACAAGGGGAATGGTTTTAAACTGAAAGAGGACAGGTTTAGATGGGATATTGGGAAGAAATTTTTTACTGTGTGGGGAGGCCCTGGCACAGGGTGCCCAGAGAAGCTGTGGCTGCCCCATCCCTGGCAGTGCCCAAGGCCAGGTTGGACAGGGCTTGGAGCAGCCTGGGACAGTGGAAGGTGTCCCATGGCAGAAGGGTGGGACTGGATGGGCTTTCAGGGAAGATCTCTTCCAGCCCAGACCAGTCTGGGATTCTAAGAGCAGTTTCTTACCTGTGAACACATCTGCCTTTCCTGAGCTTTTGCTGGGAATTGGGTGTGAAGCGCAGCCCTGTGTCCTAAGGCATCCCGGGCTCCTCTAATCCCTCCCACCTTTTTCCCCACAAATGCAGGTCTTCTTCAGGTTCTTTGTGGCAAAGAACCCGCAGCCATCTGCTCAGCCTGCCTGAACTTCTCCATTCTCCTTCCCACGTCTCCTGCACTAAGGATCTCAGCTGGGAGCAGAGAGTACCTTGCACATGCCATCTGCCCAGCCTTGTGCCGCTGTGCTTTCCCACAAGCACTGAAATCTCATCAGCAACCTGCTTGGACACGACTGCCAGCCCTGCTTCACTCAGCGGAGGGGAATGGAGATTTGCATCTATTTCAGAGAGGCAGCCGTGAGTTTGATTCTTTTTGTGAGATTAATTGAAGCATGACAAGTTTTCTGGCTCACCAGCTCCAGAGCTGTGGCCGTAGGAATTCTTCCTCTTCTCCTACTTGAAAGCAGATGGCAATTTATTCCAGAGTCGGGTTGGAATAATGTGTGTTCCCGTGCCTCTGTGTTTGGATGGTCAATAGGGAGCAGTCCATCCTCATGTGGTTTTAAATATCTTGGAGGACCCAAATGCACAGAGCTGCACTTGGGGACTTCGTGTAGATTTGTGATCCTTTTTAGAGGAGCTGAGGCCATGAATAGTGACTGGAATTCGGGGGGACATAAATAGCACATTTTTATCTGTGGCAGCTATAACCTTGCTTGAGTGTTGTTGGTGTCATTTAGAGGGAATATGGACACATTTGGGTTATTTAAACAGGCTGGAAGATCCAAGACAGGATGGAGGAAGGAGTTCTGGAATGGAATAAACTGCACAAGACTTGGAAAGCAGCTGAATGTCCTCTGGAAGAAAAAAAAGTGTTATTTTTAGGCCTTTCTAGTGATTTATTTATGGAGGGAGCTCCTGCTCTCTGGAACAGAGCTGGGCTGGTGAGAAGAGCACCTCTGCCTTCATGGGAAAGTCACGTGCTATGTTTTAATGATTTTTGATGGTGACTGTCCAGCTCTGGGCTTCCCCTGTGGGTGAAAGTCATGTTTGCCATAGTTCAGAGCTGGAAATCTGTTTTCCATAGTTCCAGAGATGGAAAAGAGATGGAAAGCATGAGATGAGTCTAAGATAAACACAGCTCTATCACTTCTTGCTCCTCTGCAAGGTCAGCTCTCTATTTTGGGTTTTTAGGGGGTCAAATCATACATATGAATTACTTCTTGTACAAAGTTTTCAATTGTCGACAGAGTGATTTGTGAATAAATGTTTTCATTACTTGGCTGGCTCCATGGATGGATGGATAATATCCATCAAATAAATTATTCATCCCTTTCTCTCCCTGCCACCATCAGATAAATTCCTTGTGATTTATATTTGTTCATTATTCATCTGGCTAGGAAGAACAGACATATTAGAGATGGGTTAGGAGCTAAATCTGCTTTATTGAACCCCACAAGGAGCTCTGGTTGATGTTGGGGTCTGTACCAACACAAACCTCATCCCGTGGAATCCGAGTGCCCTCTGGATGCTCTGAGTGGCTCCATGGGTGATGAGTCCCCAGGTGCTGTGCTGAGCCTCATTCCTGGAGGAAATCTGCTGTGTTTAACAGTGGAGAGGAGGGGAATGACCAGTGTTTATGGTGGTTTTTGCAGTATTTTACACAACACTGGGGGCTGGGGCTGCAGACCTTCCTTCCTTTCCCAGGCTTCCACTTTTCAGCTTCCTCAGGCTGCTTTTGCCCCTGGCAAAGCCACAGCAGCCTCCTGTGAAACACTCCAGCAGCAGGGATATGAGAAGATTTTCCAGCAGTGCCAGAGGAGGAATGGAGGTGGAAAGGATTTAGTTTGGCTCCTCTAGAAAAAGAAGCAAAGAAAACCATCACACGGAAACCAACTGAAGGGACAGAGATCAGCTGCTCCTGCTTGGAAGTGACCTGATTTATTCATCTGGTTTTCAAGTGTTTTGCTTGAAACTGAACCAGTTTCAAACTTTCGTGCCTTTTTTTTTTTTGGTGTTACTCCAGTTCTGAAAAGGGCACCTATGGTTATTTTCTTTTTAAACCACTGGGGAAAGCATCTTTCAATTGCCCCCCAAAAAAAGACAATATGTTCTTCAAACCATTTTCCCTCTCAAACAGTTCAGGCAGACACAAAATACAGAAAGTTTCACCTTTAGATAGTGAAGAGCTGGAAAAGTTACCTGGATGTGAAAAGCAGAGGTGACAACAGAGCTCGTTTGTATCCTTAACTCGAGGGTGCTGTGCCAGGCACCCGCTCCTAAGACCTGGCTGATCCACGTGAGGGGTTTGCCGGCAGCCCTGGAACACCAGGAAAGCTTTGATTTCTCATTCCCAACATCAAATGCAGACACAAGCATCAGGATGCAGCTGCAGAGAAGGAATGACAACGGAGGGAAAAGCCCTGCGACTGAGGGGATGGAGGGAAGTGCATCCTCTAAAGCAAGGGAGGAGGAACAAAAGTGGTTCAGGGGTCTCTCCCAGTGCTTCCCAGCCCACCACCAGCCCGTGCTGGTTTCCTCAGTGTGTTGTGCTGCAGAGGTAAGCCCAGAGGTGCTCTGGGATGATCCTATGGCTCCCATCCATCCCAGAATACCCCACAGCAAACAGATTTTGTGTCTGTTATGTGCAGGATCCACTTCAGTGAACACCCTCAGCTGCTGCAATCCGTGTGTTCCCTAAGGAAAGGGAATCCTAAAGAAAGAGAATATGGCACCAAGCAGGGGACCTTCCTGCCTGAAGGACGTATTGGAGTGACTGATAATTTGTGGAGTGATTTATATATTTTATTTTTAATGATATTTCCCCCTCTTGTCAGCGGTCTCGTCCAGGGGACACATCAATCTTTGAGCCCTTTCCAGTTCAGAAATGTGTTTTAGCAGGAAAGGTTTGCCTTGCCCACCTGGGTGGGAATGGGAGGGGGATGGAGCAGGGTTTGCTCTGCTTGTTTTGAGTCCTTTGGCCTTGGAATTCAGGGTACCAGGGAATGCAGGAGCTCTCACTCAGCCTGGTGGGGGATCCTGACGGCTGATCCGTTAAAACTTGGTTCTGGAGAGGCTGTGAGAGACTTTTGCACAAAAGTAAGCCTATTTCAGTGTCCTTTTCCAAGCTTAACAGGTTTTGGGAGGAATCATGGGTTGACGCTTTTTTTTCTATTTCTCCTGCTTTTTCCCCTCTATCCTTGGCAAAGAAAGCTCTTTGACACCAAGAACTTGGAGTTATGTGTAAGATGGAGGGGTGAGGAGTGTCCCAGTGGCTGGTGTGTGCCCAGGAGTGCCCATCTCACCAGCTGGAGTTGTGGCAGACCTGGGTGGGAGTGGCTGGATTTGGGATTCTCTTTGTGCCACCTCTCTGGTGCCCCAGATCCTTTTAACAGCTGGGATTTGCTGAAGTTTAGGCACATCCCTTCTCTTCCCAGAGGCCACAGGGAGCAGAGGTGTGTTGGGAGGGAGCGAAAGCACAGGTGAAACCAACACTGGTTATGTTTGAGGTACCTGTTGTGAGCCCCCCTTCACAGAATCCCAGAAACATTTGGGTCAGAAAAGACCTCCAAGGTCACGGAGTCCAAGCTGTGCCTTATCCCCACCTTGTCACCAGCCCAGAGCACTGAGTGCCACATCCAGACCTTCCTTGGACACCTCCAGGGATGGGGACTCCAAACCTCCCTGGGCAGCCCCTGCCAATGCCTGAGCACCCTTTCCAGAGAAAGCCAGACCCTGACCCTGCTACAGCCACAGATCAAGCCCTGCTCGCCTGTTAAACCACACCACGAGCCTTCCAACATCACAGCTGGGATGAGATGTGCTGCTGATGGGTGAGAACCAGCAGCTCCTGGGAGGAGTGGGGGCACTGGTTTCTGTGCCTCGTCAGATGTGATCTGCAGGTGCCCACCTGTTCAAACCCTTAATTAATATGCTGCTGCGTGCCTGAGGAGTGCTTGACAAACCTCATGTTAACCAGAATTGGCTCATGGCCCTGTTGGGATGGGTCTCTAAAGTTTAGCTGTGTGACAGGGATTCAGTGAGCAAAGTATTTCCAGAGTCCTCTAGGCAGTGCTGAGTGTGACAAGCTCAAACTCCATTTTCATGATTCAATTACCCCATTTGTGCCCTTTCTCTCATCACTCCCAGTTGTTCTTAATACTTCCATGTTCTATTTTGAGTTGTGGTTCTTGTTTCAGAGATAAGAACAGGGAACAAACGTGTGGAGTTTTTTTTGGTGCCGGGTTTTTTATCCTTTTGTACTGGAAACGAGCTTGTCTGACTCTGCACATGGTCATTTGCATCAATCCAACAGAAGGGGCATTTAACTGGGAAAACGAGAGCAGGGATGGCACCAGCCCCCCCAGAGCCCATTGGTGCTGGTGTTGCTCAGCACCTGTCGCTGTTGCCGCCAGCTGGAGGGCAAAGAAGGACTCAGAGACACAAATGTAGTCAGCAGAATGGAATTATTTAATTAATAAAGGACAGGGTTTTATGTGTTTAGTTCTTTTAGTGATTACCTAAATGGCAAGAGGTTATTGGACCTCTAGCTAACTACCTATCAGGGTGATTGGTCAATTCTCACATCATCCGTTTCCCTAGTCGGTATCACAACAACTGCAGGTGCAAGATTAGCAAAGTCAGTTTACAGAAAACTTTATCATGTTTTGCATAGTTTCGCATGAGAAAGGACAGAGCTCTCACGAGTTGCTGCTGAAAGCTGAAATCTTCTCTGCTAAAGCTTTTTATTACCATAAGCAGCCACCTGATTCCTGGTGGGATCAGTTCAGCACGTCCCGTTCCACCTGAGGGGCTGGGGACACCTCTCCTTCTGCTGGGTCTGTTCAGGGCTGTGAGGAGGCAGAGGCTGCAAAGAACAGAGGAGCAGCTGTGAGCTGCTGGGAGGCACAGGGCGAGGGGCAGGAACATGGATGGGTACCCCAAGGCACAGGAAAAGGGGATGTGCTGGAAGTACAAGCAGAAGGCAGCAGTTTGGGTGAGCTGGAACAGGGACCTGCACCTTCTGGGCCTGCTCCTCCCAGGGCTGGGCTGGCATCTGGGGACAGGCCCTGGGCTTGGTTTGGTGCCGTGTAACGCTCAAAAGTCTTCATGCTCAATCCCCAAACTCT
Source organism: Pachycephala philippinensis (assembly GCA_013397055.1). Lineage (NCBI taxonomy): Eukaryota > Metazoa > Chordata > Aves > Passeriformes > Pachycephala > Pachycephala philippinensis. Next base: position 561,199 of record VWZT01014850.1, read on the forward strand.
TCAGGGCTGCAGTTATCCTGTTAGATTAAGTCACATCATCCTTTCTGTCCATGAAGGTCCATTTTTGCTGCTGACCCCATCCCACAGGACAAAATAGTTCTGTTTTCATGGTCTGTTTAATTTGTATTTTTCATGGGTGTTTGAGCAGTCATTTCCACCTTTCTGGGTGCAGAGGGGAGTGCTGGAAGCCAGGAATGCCAGTGTTATACTTGTCTATTTTAGGCATTTCTCTAATCACTGCCTCCCTTTGCTGCTGCTGCAGGACTCCTCTGCCCCTCCAGAACCACAGAAAGAACATCTCCCAACATCCCTAAAGAGCAAACAAGAATTAAGTTGTGCTTTGAATTTCGATTTGTTCTCCTCCTTCCAGCACTCAGAGTGGCAGGGAAAGGGCTGAGTAAAGCCCTGGAGCCACCTCTGCCAATGGAGGAACAACAACATCAAGCCTCTTTCCTGGTGCCTTCCTCAGTGTATTGATCCATGAGCTACCAAATGTGAGTAGGAGCAAGATTTGGATGTAATCCTCATTTAAACCCCCAGCAACTCCAAGAATAAACAACTTGCTGAGGGTTTTATTGATGCTTTGACACAGATGCTCAAACTGAGGTTGTGTCCTGTCCATGCCCAACACCAGCTTGTTCCAAGCTGCAGACTTTCCTGGGAATCTTTGCCTTGGATTCACCCCTTTGCTGCCTTCAGGGAATGAATCCCTTTGTGTGCTGGGTTCAGCTTGCCACCAGCAGCCAGCCGAAGCTGAGGCAGCTCCTGAGAGCAATTTGGATTATTATTTAATTTCGCCAAGGCAGTGGAGAGAGGTTGTCACCCCAGAGGGCAGCAGGACTGATTTGGAGGTTGGTGTCTGAAGAGAGCTTCGTGGGTGGCTCTGGGTGTCTCTGCAGCCCCCAGAAGCTCGTGGGGACTGAGGGAGATTGGGTGGAGAGGGGAAATCTGCATCACCCAACTTTGTGCATCTCCAGTACAGACATGTCCAGTGTCTGAGGCTTCCCTTGGAGCTCAGAGACAGAAACTTAATTTTCCTGGAGTGCCATTCACAGCCCTGGATTTAGATATCTGAAATAAGTCAGAATGTGTGTCTTGGAAAAGCCTTTTTTTTAACATGGAACCTCCAAAAGCTCTCTTGGACAGAGACAGCCGAGTAGCTAATATCTAAATTCAGGCAAATTTAAATGTGTTTCTTCCCTAATTTTAGCTCAACTTCCCTGTCCAGGTCCATCCATCCAGCTAAAGCAGACCCAAGCTCTCTACTCTTTCCACCTCTCTTTCCTCTGCCCCCAAACATGATGTGAAACACTGTTTTAAAATGTTTTACCCTGTAAAACAACATACTGCACTGTTCCCTGTTCACTTTCAATTTTATGCAACTTTCTCTGCTGGAACAGGCTCAACGATCCCAGGAAATAATTGGTGAGCTTGTTAGACTAATGGGATTTTTATTTTCGAGGCTATAGATCAAACAAGTATGCCTGAAAATTCATTATACATGCGGTGTGCATGAAATAATTATTCCTTCCCATGGAAGTGCTGGAGGAGAGACTGTGATAAAGGTGTAGCTTAAAAAAAACCTGCTTGATTTATCATTTCTAAGGCAAAGTCCCCACGAGATGCACTAGTTCAGTATTCAGTGACAGTCACCTGGCTGGCCAGGGGGCAGAGGACAGCCTGGCAAGGACCTGGACTTGCTTTTTGGACTTCATTTTTGATCTGGATCTGAACAGTCCCTGAGTTCTGCTCCTCCTTTTTAGCAAAGAGCCCCGGATGTTGCTGGGAGCAGCAGAATTTTGTGTTGCTTCCAGGTCGTGAAAAGGGGATGGCTTTCCACCTCCCTCTTCTCCAGGGCTTTGGTTTTCCATCTCCTTCTCCTCTGGGGAAGCAAAGGAGACCTCAGTGTGCAGCCAGGAGGGGAGATTTGCTCAAGCCTGCACATGGACATGTGAAAAAGGGGACATCAGCAGTGGAGAATCCATCCCAGAATAAAATGATAGATGTTGACTGACATGGGCTGTGCTGGATCACGTTCAGCCTCACCATCCCAAGCATTTTGGGTCCAAACTGCAGTGTCTGGGGTCGTCCTGCTCAGGGCTGCTGGGATCTTGTCTGTGAGCTGAGCTGGAGCAATTCCATGGGTTGTGTCCTGTGAGGAACCAGCTGGAGATGTTGGCAGGGGGACTGGAGCTCCTTCCCTGTGGGGACAGGCTGGGGAAGCTGATCCTGGAAAGGAGAAGGGGGGGAGGAGACCTCCCAGCACCTTCCCAGTGTGTGAGAGGGCTGCAGGGGAGCGGGAGAACGACTCTTCCTCAGGAACTGCAGGGACAGGACAAAGGGGGATGGGATCAAACTGAAAGAGGGGGAATTTAGGTTGGATATCAGGAAGGAATCCTTCCTGGGAGGGGGGGGAGGCCCTGGCACAGGGTGCCCAGAGAAGCTGTGGCTGCCCCTGGATCCCTGGCAGTGTCCAAGGCCAGGCTGGACGGGGCTTGGGGCAGCCTGGGACAGTGGAAGGTGCCCCTGCCCATGGAATGAGATGAGCTTTAAAGTCCTTTCCAACCCAAACCTTTCTGTGGGTGAATTTTACCTTCAGTGCATTTGCAAATTGTGATTTACTTTTTGCATCTTTGTTTGAAAACTGGTTTGTCTTAAGTATATTTTGTGTGTCTGTGTTGGAGTTGTCCACATACTGCCGCTCTTCTCTCAAGTATCTTCCATTTGTAGAGCTGGCCAAAGAATTAATTGTTCACTGAGAATTTCCATAGAAAAATCTTTTATAAAAAAATCACAAGTGGTTACTGTCTTTGTGGGGAAAATTGGTGAATGTTTGGGATATGACAGGAGAAAGAAAAAAGGAAGAAAAGCAAAGGCAAGTGATAAAAAGGATCAAAAGCGTGAGCTGTGACATCTCGGAAAGGAAAATGCTTGATATACCTTGGAAAAGCTTGAAAACAAATCTCCAACATAACTTAAAAATAGTTCTTCTCGTTCTGCAGGCACAAAGGCTAATTGGAAGTGACACCATTTAAGAATGTCCCTTCCAGTCTGTCTCACTCCCCTGGTATTTGTTTGCTGGGGCAGGGTGGGATCACTCTGTGAGCAGGCCCAGGGAATTTTGTCACTTGTTGGAGACTGGGCTTGGTGCCCCAGTTCCTTCTGGGCAAGCAGCTCCTGATCCCCGTGGATACACCAACAAGTGCAGAGCAGGGATCTGGACTTGGGATTTCCCAGCCAGGATCTGATCATTGACCTGTGTCGTGGTTTGACACTGGCCCAGTGCCAGGCACCCACGAGAGTCGCTCGCTCACCCTCCCCTACCACACTGGGCAAAGGAGGGAAAAGAGAAAAAAGGGTTAATGGAGGGCTCATGGGTGAGATAAGGAGAGCGGGAGAAATATCTCAAGGGCAAAACAGACTCAAAACTTAATTACTAAGTGAAATTTATTACTAACCAAATAAGCCAAACCAATACAACCTGTTTCGCACACGTGCTAATAATTGAATAAATGATGAAATCACTGACCAGTTCCTGATACTAAAAGCTGCTCTGCAGAGCTGAGCTGTGCCCGTGGGCACCTGGGGCAGCCTGTGCTCAGCCTGGATGCTCAGCTTGGAGCAGGGGGAGCTGTGGGATGTGACACTGGAGCTCCTCGTGGGGACGTGAGCCTTGGCTGCACTGTCCACTGTGATGTTTCCTGTCTGGACGGTGGGGATGGCAATGTCACCATGAGCACCCTGCCAGGATGGAGTGTGTGGATGAATCCATCATTCAGGGTACCACGGAGCTCTGCTTTGGGCTGGGCTAGAGCTCAGTCCCTTCCCAGCAGCTGGTTTGGGGCTGTGTTTGGGGTTTGTGCTGGACACAGGGTCAATAATACAGATATTTTTGTTGTTACTGAGTTTGCACAGAGCCAAGGCCTTTCCTGCCCCTCATAGAGCCACGTTCTGCCCTGCCCACAGCCAGGACAGGTAACCACAACTTGTTGCTATTGTACCAGGGACGGCAAGAAATGACATAAGGAAGGAATGGAATTATTTATTAATTTACAGACTGGTTTATACATCTTAGTTCGCTTGAAGTTTGCTTGAATGGCATAAGGTTACTGGTCCCTGACCATCCACCTCTTAGAATGATTGGCTAAACCCTACAACACCCATCTCAAAATATTTCTCCAGTCAGTACCACAACAATACTGCACAACAACTTGCACCTGCAAGATAAAGGATTGGTTTACAAAAACCTCTAACTGCTTTTCGGCCTGCATCCATGTGAAAGCAAGGACTTTCACATGGATGCTGGCAGAAAGCTGGAAAATCTCTCAGCGACCAAGACTTCAGCATCTACAACAACTGACCCCAGGGATATTCCAGCCCTCATGGCATCATGCTCAGTATATAAAGTGAGGGAAAGAAAGTGGAAGTGTAGGACATTTGGCCAGTGATGGTTTTTGCCTTCCCAAGTCACTGTGAGAGGGCACCCTGCTCTCCTGGAGGTGCTGAACACCTGCCCAACCGTGGGGAGCAGTGAATTAATTCCTTATTTTGCTCTCCTTGTGTGTGTGGCTTTTGCTTCCCCTATTAAACTGTCTTTACCTCAACCCTTGAATTTTCCAGCTTTTACCCTTCCAACTCTCTCCCTGATCCTGCTGCTGAGGGAGTGCCTGAGCAGCCAAGAGGGATTGGGGTGAAACCACAACACAGGCCATGGGTTTGCTGAGGGAGGGAGAGGCAGTGGGTTGGAATGAAGAGTTCCCATGATGGTGCATTGAGTGAGGGGATGATGCCCAGGCCAGCAGCAGTTGTGGCTGTGATGCCTTAGGTTTTAGCTTTTATATGTTTCCAATCCTGCATTCCCAGTGTGTAACTCTGCAGTGTCCTGCAGCCTGGGAGCTGCTGCTCTCTCATGCTGAGACAGACAGAACAAAGCCTCTCCAGGCTGCTCTCCAAGGACACCCAGCCCGGCCTAGGCCCAAAATGTGTAACCCAGCATCTTGAGAAGGGGGGCAAGCTGAGGGGAAATTCCATCATTAGCTAAAGTTTAATTGGTGAAATTGGGTTGAGATGCAAATGGCCCAAAGCTATAAAAGTGTGAAGAACTCGTGACTCGGGGTCCATCTTGGGTGCAGCCTTTGGCCTGCCCAGGGTGTGCCTCTGAAGGCCTTTCAAATAAATATCCACCTTTATTCCCTCACTCCTGTCCAGTCTCTGTTTCTAGGTTGGCCTCTTCAGGCATCAGCTGGAGGCTTCCTGCTGGGCTGAGGGCAGTGGCTGCACCCACTCAGGAAACACTCAGCATCTCATGGGGGAGGCCTTTGGGCACAGCTTCTGCTAAAGGTTTGCAAACATCTCCCCGGGCAAAGCAAGCAGGGCAGCTCTTCCAAAGGCCACAGCAGCACCTTTTAGGAACCCACAGTTGATAACAAATTGCACACAATTACTCTGCAGTGCATAAGCAACAAGCAATCGAGCGTGCTAACGACCAGCAGCATTAATTACTGGCCATTTCCCCCAGTTGCTTCTAACCTCTGGTCCCAGCTGCAAAACCTGCTCACATTGTGCAACAACTGCGTTTAGAGGCCCAGAACATCCCTGTCCTTTGGTTGACTGTGTAAAAGTTGGATGACAATTTGTAGCTCCATGGGGGAATTGTAAAGCTTCACTGATTAACCTACGAGTGGTGTGGAATTCTCTGCTGAAGGAGCTGTGTGAGTGTGGAAAGCTGATAATGCTCCAAGTTGGTGTTGGTTTTATACAAGAGGCATGGCAAAGGGGCCTGGACACCTTCCCCTATCCCAGGGTGCTCCAAGCCCCTTTCAGCCTGGCCTTGGACACTTCCAGGGATGGAGCAGCCACAGGGAACCTGTGCCAGGGCCTCCGACCCTCACAGGGAAGAATTGACATAATTAATGTAATTAACACAGTTCCTTCTGAAGGTCCAGTGATGAAAAGCATCTCTGTAGCTTTAGCTGATGAATTTCAACACTGAAAGGCACAAATAAAACCCAGAAGAAATGGAGCTCAAGCTGGCCAGGAGGAACATTTCCTCTCCTGCTGCCAATTATTGGGCAAGGATTACACCGCAGCATGTTAGTAGAATTAAATATCTATTTGAACTTTGCTTCTCGTGTACTTTTTAATTTTAATATTATTTATTCTTTGATTTTCAATAATTCATTGAGATGCGTTCGTATCAGTAATTAAAACATGTACAGTAAGAAACAGAGCTCACATAAATTATTCTACGGCATTCATTATTTATTTGACCACTTACAGCTGTGCAAAATTTACTGAGAAAATATGTACATTAATTAACATGTGCATTACAATTTCATTAGAGCACTTTTTCAATGAGTAAAGATACTCAGATTTGGGTGTGCGAGCAGCTAGAGAGGTCTTGCTTGTGCCTTTTAAATTATTTAGATTTAACAAAGAGGTCTGTGGTTGGGATCCAGAAGGAGCTGCTTGTGGGAAGCCTTTCTGCTGGCCTGACACACGCCATGGCAAAGTGCTTTTTTCCAAAGCTGCCAAGATTCCTGAGCCAAACTCAGGGACGGGTGTTTGGCTGTGTTGTACAACCACTGACATTTGAGTAGAGCAAGGAACAAGAGCAAATCTGGTATTTAAGACCCCCTGGTTTCATTTCCTGTGGTGGAGTCTATCAGGGAGTGCAGTTGCCATGGTGGTCCCACTGCATTTCTTGGCTGGTGCGTCCTGGAGGATGAGGCTCAGCACAAGGCCCTGGAGAAGACTCTCAGAGGGGTTCTGGAGGCACCACTGTCCCATTTTACCACCCCACAGACTCCAGCTGAGGCTGCTGTGAAGTGACTCCAGTTCCAACAACATCTCTGGAAAAGCTCCTGTGCATCAGCACTGAGGCACAGCTCAAACAATGAGGAACTTCTTTGTGCCAAATGGATTGAAAAAAACCAACCCAACCCAACCAAACAACTCACAGATTCTGTCATAGTCTGAAAGGGAAGGGAAACATTTTTAATCAGTGCCACAAAATTTACATCAATAACAAGTCCAGTAGAGCACCAGGAAATTTCCACGTGAGTAAACTCCACTCAGTGCAAAAAAGCTTGCATCCGCTCCTGGAATTTAATGCTTCAGCTGGCAGGTGAAAGCTGTTATTTGGAGGTTTAATTATTAACCTCAAATTAAATTTTAGCTGTTGGAGCAATGAGCTCCCTCCCTCTGCAGATTCCAGCTGAGGGATTCCTTGCTGGGGAATGCTGGAGAGGATTTTGGTTATCCACCTAAAACGTATGTCCCAGGGGAGCCTCCGTGCTAGGAGTGTGTTCAGAAGGCATTGTATCTTGGATAATGACCTATTCAGGAGGCATCAGTCACTTTGGGAGTCCCAGGTGTGCCTTTCTCTGGTTATGAACTACCCATGGTGAAATTTGGCTGTGAACTTCCCCATGGTGAACCGTGGAGTTCCTGGTCAAGGAGCTGCTGCTGGAACGAAAGGAGTGCTCCATTTCATGGTTATGGAGATTCCTCTTCCCCCAGCAGGAGCCCTGGCTGGAACATGTAATGGGAAATGGGGGTGTTGCTGTGTGAAGACTTGTCCAGGCTGGTCACCAGAGGCACATGAAGATCAAAGAGAACCAAGACCGCTCCAAAACTTGCTCTGTCTTTCCAACCAACCCCAACCCCACAAAATATGTCGGTGAGTTTTCATAGTTTTTGGATTACCAGCCATAAAACACTTGTTTCAGGCCTGGCTGTGTGTGCACTCAGAGCGTGGAGCAGCTGAAGAGACAGGTTCTGGGAAGCAGAGTAGGAGAAAACAACCATCTGAGTCCTGGATGGCTGGAATGAGGTCTTGGAGGAAATCTGCCTGATCTTCTGCTGCCTCTCACAGAGACTGGGCAAGAGCCATGAGGCTCTGATCATCCTCCGCTGGACTGCCCTGGCGTGGGAACTCCATCCCTCTGTCCCACAGGGAGGCAGACCCCAGAACCCCCACAGCCTTCCCCAAACACCTGCATTCAGGGGATTTAGGAGCTGATTTCCCAACAAAGGCTGTGGCAGGGCTGTGCTTTGGGCATTTGTTTGTTTTGCCTTTACAGCTCAGCTGCCAGGATGCAAAAAAGGAATTGGTTTGGATGGACACAAAATACATTTCTTGTGTGTGCAGTGAAAGTCTGAACGAATTCCTGTTTGACTGAACCATCTGCTCTCCTGTGAGTGGGAATCACAGGAAGGGCATCTTCTCTTCCTCCTTCTCCTCTTCATCATCCTGGTGGGTACCTTGGAGGTTGGGACACTTCACCGGGGCAGGGACACCCAGGCTGAGTTAGAAAGGCCACTCCCCACTTCTCTCACATCTGAATGCTGGTGACCTTGCAGAGATGCATCCCAGAGGAGCCTGCTGCTTCCTGGCAGGCGGTGGAAGGAAGTGGAAGCATTCCCAAGGAAAAGGGGGAGAAACTGAGTCCACCTCACCTGTGTCCTCAGAGCAAAACTTTAGATGGCATTATTCTGTGTATTCCCAACTTCATGGCCAGAGTTGAGACTGGGTTTGAAAAATGTGGATTTACTTCTTTTTTAGAGGAACATTTATTTTTTCACAGCAGAAGGGCTCTTTTGAGTTTCCTGCTTGAGACAGAGTTTGAAAAATACAGTGCCTTGTCTTTCAAAAGTGTTCTGAGGAGCCACTGGAAGGTTTCAGATGAGGGCCACGATTATGCTCTGGAGGTTGTCAGAGGGAAGGATGCTGCTCAGTCTTTCCCTGTTCTCTTTACTGGAGCTGGCATGAAAATGGATTATTCTAAACCATCTCTCTGTGTGGCTGTCCCATTTGTCAGGTTCCTGCAGTCACATTCCCTGCTTGATGTTTTCATAAACCGCACTCCTTTTCCTTGGGTTCTGGTGATTAATTGTAATGGCAAGTGGAAATATTCCAGAATAAATCTGTTTTCATGGCCCTCCTCTCTGAGAACCCTCTGCAGATTTTAGCAGTTTGGGAGGAGGTGGGGCAGCACAAGGTGCCCATCAGAGCAGCAGCTCTGTGGTGCCCACATTTTTCAAACCCAGCCTCGACTCTGCCCATGAAGTTGGGGATACGCATGAAATACCACCCAAAGTTTTGCTCTGAGGACCCAGGTGAGACGGGCTCAGTTTCTCCTCCTGTTTCCTTGAGGATACTTTCACTTCCCTGCAGATATTTTGGTAGGGTCTGTATTTTCCACTAAGGAGACATTTATTATTATTATTGGGTCCAGGAAAAAAAAGGAAAAGAGGCAGGAATCATAGAAATGTTCAGGTTGGAAAAGACTGCTAAGATCAGATCCAGCCATGAGCCCTTTCCAGGCCCAGCAGTGATGCCATGGGCAGGGAGGTGCCAGCAGCAGCCCCAGAGCTGGGCTGGGACAGAGCAGGGGTGAGGCCAAGCCCAGAACTGCTTGGGGTAATCTACAAGTGACCCCCTACATTCCTGTATCCCCCAGTTCTGGCACCAAGGCTGCTGTTTTCCCTGGAAATGTGCCTTCCAGGCCTGAAACTCCTCTCCACTGGAGAACCCCAGCAGCAGTGCCCTTCTTGCACTCTGTGGATGCTGCAGGGCCTGGGGCCCCTTGGTTTGGGTTCCTGCAGCTCTCGCCATCCAAGAGAAACTCTGCCAACACCTCCTGCTTCTCCTCCATCCCTGCATGCCGTGTCTGATGATCTAAGAGCCTTTCCCAACCCAAATGAGCTGCAGTGAGCACAGCAAGAGATGAAAATGAACTCCAGTGATCCCTTTTTCCTGCAGGAAGATGCAGATGGGCAGCTCCTTCTGTTGAGGTGCCCTTCAGCCCAGCACTGGGACACTGCTGCTGAGCTGGGCTCAGCTTTATTTGTTCTCTCAAAGTAAAAGATTGGATAAAACTAGGACAAAACAACAAAGAGGGCGTGACAAAGAGGGAGAGCCTAGATTTGAATTGATAGGAACCCCAGGAACCAGTGTGCAGCCCAGTAAATATTGGAATGACATTACCTGAGCTTGGAAAAAAATTGACAAATTGTTAGGCTGAATCCACATCTGTAGTGGAACTGGAGAGCAAACACCATGGAGACATCATTATTTCCTTTAATCATTTTCTTTGGCAACAGAATCAGAAGGAAAAAGCTCCAGAGTGACTCTTATTATATTTTCCCTCCCTGTGCCTTTTCTTTCTGATTCCCTCCATTGTTCCCAGCTCTGTCAAGATTGTGACAAACTTAATTACCAGCAAACAGTAGGGATCCCAGATGACATCTCCATGGTTTGTTCTTTCTTCTGACTTCATGAGAGCTTTCTAGTCTTTAATGTAGAGGGAATAAGGACAGGGAGCAGATGGTGCTGGTGTCCAATATCAGCAGCATCTGAGCCCTTATCTCCTCGAGATCTTCAGTGTCAAGATAAGATGTGGATAACGAAACCTCCCGAAGTGATGAGATTCAGGGCTGGAGATTCAGAAAATGGGCTTGTGCATGGAGAGGCACAGATTTGCCGTTTGGGGCGGTGTCATCTGCCAACCTGTTCTTGAAAATCTGGATTAATTTCAGGACTGCTCGCAGCAGTGGCTGCAGAGCCCAGGGCTCTTGCTCCAAGCTCCTGGCACCGGGATAAAGCACATTTGTGGCTCCTGCATCTGTAAATTTGATGCTTGGTTGGCTATAAAACGAGAGCTGGGTGAAACATTGTCATGAATGGGGTGTTTGCCCTAAAACCATGTTTCTGAGGGTGTGAAACAGCACAGGGTGAGGTTCAGTGAATGGTTTTGAGCGAGAAAAAAAGATTTAAAAGAAAAATGCCCTAAAATACTTGGAGCATTTTTAAGTGAGGTTTTGCCCTTTGATCTTTTCAAAGGGAATTTGATTGTCTTGCTGTCTCAGAGACAGTTTTGGCTGCAGGGGTCTGGAGTGGAGGGGCTTTTCAGAGTCCTCAGCAGTTCTCTAAGTTTAGGGAAGCTTGTGGCCAGCCAGGTTTTGGGGATCTGTGCTCCCATTGCTGCAGAAGCAGGGAGCCCTTGCCTCCACCCTGCGATTTTTTTTTTTTTTTTTTNTTTTTAAATAGTGACACCCTGGCAATCCATTGCTTTGCAGGAAATGTCAAGATTTTCCACCCAGGCACCTCTTTCCCCTGTGCTCCCTCTCTTGAGATATGGACAAAGGTCATGTGCCACTCTACCAGAGCAGGGGCTTTGCAAACACACCAAACACTGGAGGTTTGGTAGAAAAATGCACCAAATCTCTCACCAAACCCTCTCTGAACACCTGCACTCCCTCCTGCATTCATTTCCTCGAGCTGGATATCTCCGTGGCTCCTGACTCACAGAGCAGCTCCTGCTTGGAAACTTCTGGGCCAGCTTCTTTTGCCTCCAAGGAAATCAATTTTCTGCCAGGATTTGTTTTCCTGGGCACTGCTGGAGCTCAGAGCATGGCTGGGGCCCCGTGCCAGCTGCACTTCAGTAAATCATTGCTCTGAGCACGATGCAGCAGGGTTGGGACAAGGAGAACATGGACAGTTCTGGCTTTGGGCTGTTCATCAGCCTCTCAGCTGAACCCAAACCATTAAGATAATTTAAACTGAAATCCTGGACTTCTGGATGATGAAAAGGCTCACGTGGGGATGAGGACTTAGCAGGACTCTGGGTGGGTCTCACTGCCAATCACTTTGGGCACTGGAACCTCTGGTAAAACCCAAATTTTATGGATGTTTGGCACAGCCGGGGCATGTGCCACCTCCAGGCTTCATAAAGGAAACCCCATTTTGCTATTTGTAATTGAACAAAGGCAGCAGATGTGCAAGAGAACCCAAATCTAAAATTCTCTCCTGAGCAAAACAGTTACATCATCTTACGATTTAATAAAATCTATTTTTTTCCCTTTTATTCTTTTTCCTCCACCTAAAGAGAATGGGGAGGTTGCAGGGGAAGGTGGTGCAAACCTCCCCTCCCCTGGGCTCGTTGAGTGCAGTTTATTCTTGCTTTTAGATGGGTCCTCGGGGAGGGCCAGGCCAGGCTTGCCGAGGCACCTGGGCTGAGAGAAGAGACCCTTTGCCAGTGGCACCTTCCAGCAGAGTCCCCAGGTGTGACACATTCCTGTCACCTCCTCCTTTGTTCCATCCCCAACAGCTGAGTTAGAGCTATCTTAAAGCAGGCTCTTAAATGAGAAGGCAAGGGATGGATGGGGGCTGTGCCTGATCACTGCCTGGTGGCAGCGATCCTTGGAAACGTGGAGGGAAGGACTCAGGATGTTCCTGTTCCTCAGGGAACAATTTCTCTGTGGCTGGCTCGGTTTCCTTACACAGAAAACAGCCCTCTTAAAAGGTTGTATTGCTACTCGGTTTTTCCTCTGGGAGCCCTGGGACTTTCCCTTTAACACGGAGGAGAGGATGGTTTAAAATGAGCAGCTCTCGAGCCAAGGGGGCTCTGGGGAGCTGGTGCTGAGGGATGGGGAAGTTCAGCATTTTGGGGAAAAAAGGAAAATACTCCATGCCTTTTCTGGCATGAGGAGAGCAGCTCTTTTTGCTTTGCTGCTCCAGAGTGAGCACAGTCAGTCCCTGTCCTCCCAGGGCATTCCCAGTCTGTCACCTCCACTGTCAGCTCCCTGCACCTCTCTCGCTGAGGGGAGGTGATGCTGGCCCCAGTTTGACACCTCGGCGTGGCTGGGACGTGTCCAAGCTCCCTGCCACACTCTGGCACTCCTGCCTGGATTTATTAGCAACAGCTCGTGGTTCCCTGACATTTCTCCTGCCTGCTGCCCACCCTGCCCTGCCTGGAGGGGTTTTGCACCACCACATCTTGTGTGTGAGCACAGCACTGCCCAAACTCTCAGCTCCACGTCAGTGCTGCCAATACAGATTTCCTGGATTAAATAATGAAGGAGAAATGGTTTAGGAGAGCCCCTCCATGACCCTGGGCTGCTCTCCCCACCTCCCCCAGCTGTGCTGCGTGGGGATGTGAAGGAAAGACCCAGCCAAAACCAAGAGGATGCTGAGGAATGGAAGGAACAAGCAGAGCCTGAGAAACAGAACCAGCAGCAGCTGAGCAGGAGCCAGCCCAGCCTTCCTCAGCAGCTGGATGCTGAGGTTTTCTAAACTGCTCATTAATTTTTCACATCACTCTTCAGCCACTCTATTATTGGAGTTGGAATTTCAGCCTGCTGCGTGACAAATCCCTCTTCCTAAATTCTTCTGGGAATAGAATGAAGAGATCCATCTCTACCCAGACCTAAATACACCATATATCAGAGTCTGCTGAAAGTCCCTCCAATCCCCTCCTTTTGGACAATGCTCCAGGCACAGGGTGGGATTTTTGGGGTGTCTGTGCAGGACCAGGAGCTGGACTGGATGTTTTTTGTGGGTTCCTTGCAGCTCAGGATATTCCATGATTCTGTGATTCTTGAAAGAGACATCCACTTTATAAAGCAATTTATTTATGTTCCCAATCTGGCTTGACTGGATCCACATCTTGATGATGTTCCCTGGATGTCATTAATATTTTTTAAGACAATTCTCTTCTCATTACAAGGAACCTGTAGGATTTATGAGGAGCTGGAGTGTGTGGCTTGTTCTATCTCTCATTAGACTGTCAAACCAGCAGAAAATCTCTCATGTTTCTTCTACTTTTCTTCTGTATCAACAGTACTTAAAGAAAGGACATCAACTGGAAATTAAAGAAATTTAGTTACGAAACTCATAGGGAAGCACCAACAGGAAAGATCAAAAAAGCAGAGAACAAAGAAGGCAGAAATAAAATAGTCTGACAAACATTAGAATCAATATTAAAAGGGGAGAAAAGAAGTACAAAAGCCTCAAAAAGCCCCACAGAAACTGTGAAAAAGCAATGCCTGGCTTTAGAAATGAGAAATGCAAGGAATGTAACAAATGATTTCAGATCTGATCCTATCAGAGAGAAGTCTGATTTCAAAAAAAAAGCAGCAGCTATGGAGACAGTTTGATAAAAGGCTGTACCATAAAAGATTTGAAAATTGCATCCTCCAACTACTTTAGAGAATGGCAAAAGAAAGGGATACATATTAAAACACACCAATGCTGCAACATCTAATACAAAATGTTCTGTTAGTGACAATAAAAAAGGTATTTTGACAGGTGTATCGAGATTTGCCACCAATCTCAGTGACCCCAACAGAAAAAAAAGGCAGTGAAAGAATAATTTAAAAATAGCACCAACAACTGACTGGGAAGAGCATGGAAGCAAACAGCTCACAATTATTTCCGTGGCTGGGAAAAGATCAAACCTTATTTCAGTGCTATTTTTATGGGAGGCAAAGTAGGGCAGTGCTATCCCACTGCTGGGGATAATAATGCAAACAAAGGCTCCTTGGGAGCACCGCTGGAATGAAACCCAGCGCCTCGTGGGCCGTGGGCAGAGCCCCAGCATGGCTCCCGGGAACACGGGGATTTCTGGAAAAGTCTGCAATCCCAGGAGCAGGGAGAGGAGCTCCTGGCCATGGCTCATCACCGGAGCTCTGAGCCCCCAGGCACTCTGTCACGAATGGATGTGGGGGTTTAGATTAACCCTGTCTCCTGCCCAGGCCTCTGGCAGCAGACAGTAACCTTACTGAGGCGGCCAGCACCCCAAAACCCACTCTCATTCGTATGTTCTTTTAATGATGACTGATTCTGTCTATTACAGAATAAATTATTTATTAATAGACGGGGAAACAAACAAACATAAGACTTAAAGTAAACTAATACTACACAGGAATAGAACAAAAGGAAGAGACTACTAGTAGTTAATATACAGTGCACGAAGCATGGTGCCTTTTCAGTTACAGCTAGCGAAGGAATAGCATAAGCTTAGGATTCAATGTATCTTACCATCCAATTGCTGGTGGGGCACACATGAAGATCCTTCCTCTCAATCTCCAGAGAAGTAACCACGAAGCCTGCGTCCAGACTTCGGGGAGAAGTCCAAACACCTTCCATGGTGTAAGAGGCTTCTGCTTCAGTAATATTTCGTGTATCTTTTATAGGGTAAAACCTTGGCTCTTAGTCAATAGTTTCTTTCCATCTCTCCTCTCATCAGCTCTGCAGACTAAGATGTAGACTCTTAGTCAGGTCTGAGCCCTCCTGGCACCAGAGATGGCCCCTGCTGGGCCTTTGTGCCTTTGGGCTATCTCTTTATGCACCAGATATCTGGGACACACAGGAGGAGGTGGTGATGGGGGTAACCGTCCTGCCACACACTCAGAAAGCAGATTTACAGCAGCAAGGAAAATGCACCTTCTCTCTGCTCCCAGAGCATCCTGCAGGGAGCTGGGGCAGGATGGCCACGAAGCCATGGCTTGGAAAGGGGCTGCTGGAAAATCCCTGCTTGGAGCTGAAGGCATCACTCTGAAGTCAGCTGTAACACCTTTAAATTCTGCCTTCAAAAATCCAAAGCACTAAAAAAAGCAATGAAAAAGCTGGTGGGACACGGGAAAGCAATTTGTGAGTGTTACAGGCAAGTTACCTTTGATTGCATTGGGGTTATCCCATAATATTCCTACATTTCTAAGCAATCTCAACTGCCTGGCATCGTTAAGATTGGATGTTTATTTGCAGCACCAAGCATTAAAACTGTTTTAGCCCTCAGGCCGCCAGGTCTGAAATGCAAATGCAAAATAGCTGGGCTGGTGCACAGGCTGCTGCTTCCATACCAGCAATGTTCCCAAAACCTTCCTGCTGCTTCCATACCAGGATTATTCCCAAAACCTTCCTGTTGCTTCCATACCAGAGATATTCCCAAAACCTTCCTGCTGCTTCCATACCACTGATATTCCCAAACCCCTCCTGCTGCTTCCATAACAGGATTATTCCTAAAACCTTCCTGCTCTTTCCATACCCATGATATTCCCAAAATCTTCCTGCTGTTTCCATACCACTGATATTCCCAAACCCCTCCTGCTGCTTCCATACCAGGATTATTCCCAAAACCTTCCTGCTGCTTCCATACCCGTGATATTCTCAAAACCTTCCCGCTCTTTCCATACCCATGATATTCCCAAAACCTTCCTGCTGTTTCCATACCAGTGATATTCCCAAAACTTTCCTGCTGCTTCCATACCAGTGATATTCCCAAAAGCTTCCTGGAATTCAGCAAGTAACACCTGGCACTGGAATTCCAGCTGGAGGGCAGAGGGGATGGCTGTGGTCCATCCTGACCCTGATGCCAATTAACTGCAAATTGAACTACGGGGAAATTAATCTCCCAACTGCCCTTGGATGGTGGCAGCACATTCCCGGTGTTCCGTGGAAGTTTAAAGCCTCAGAGGTTGGGTTGGGCAGCTGGAATTAGACTGGATAACCTTCACTCAGACCCACCCGCACAATTAACGACTCCCATCCTTTGTCTCCCTGCCAAGGGCCACGACACAGGTTGTCCCCTATAAAATGGTGTTTCCAGACCTCCAGGACTCTGCATTTCCCCATCATCCTCCTGTGAAAGCCTTTTCCTTGGGGAAAACAGGCTTCTTCTTGGGGTCAGCCAGTGGTACAGTTTGAAGGACAGTAATGGTCGCGTGATTTCCAAGAAAAAATAAAGGACAATAAATGGGAGGATTCAAAACCCCAAAATGCCCCAACCATTCTTATCCATCTCAGCTGCAGTTACTGGGAGTCTCTTCATCCCACACTATCTGTGGGCTGAGAGGGATCAGCGTGAGGGACCCCGAGACAGTGACCATGGGTGAAGGGAACGGGGATTTTATTGGGGTTTATCTGACTTGTGCCAGGGCAATCAGCAGGATAAGACCCAAACCCAGAGTGGAGCAGTGGAAACACCACGGGTGGGAGATGAAGGGGTCTGAAGATCATCACACCTGAGGTACCCACTCACCTCTGGAGCAAAGCCCAGGAGTTCAGGGACAGCTTTACAATAAAAAAAAAGCTTAAATATTCACCCCCTCCCCCCCCGCCGCAGTTTAGTTAATCGTGTCCTCTCTGAGCTTTTCCTTCTCATTTGAGATAAATTTTTTATTTTGTAGACAGACTGAAAAGATGATGAGCTGAGGCTGCCGCTCTGCCCAGAGAGGGGTCCCTGGCAGGCCTTGAGTGGGATCATCTCCCTGGTGGTGCCTGGTACTCCAGGAATTTCAATGGAAAATGAGAGGCCATACAGGACTGGAATAAATTTCTCAAAATTACATCAGTCAGCAAATAAGGAAAAATCATAATTGCTGTGGATAAATGGAACTCGGATGGATCAGATGTTACTTCACATTGCAGAGTCACTGTCTCCTTTGGGTGTTTAAGTTGAGCTCTCTGCATCCATTACTAAATTTCAATCAGGTCTTACAGACAAAAGGTTTCAAAGGTAATTAAATTCTTACAAAATGCTACAAAAACAGGCAACTGGCTAAGAGAAAGGCAGTGGAAGCATCCTAAGTGATGGAGACATCGCTGTGTGAGCTGGGAGTGCAGCAGCCACTGGAGAATCAGGGGCAGAGTGTGCAGATGCCAGGGTAGCTCAGCCAGGACCTGGAATTAGTCATGAGACTAAAGCTCAGCCCCAGTGTGTGGGGACAGCACATGGCCAAGGGACACACGGGATTGTGCTTCTCCTCAAGTGCTCCACAGGCCTCTGGAGCACCAAGCCAGAGAACTCCTGGCCTTACCCCACTTTGTGCAAGGGTCTGGAGAGATCTTTGCTCTTATTATGATGCCTTAGGTTTTAACTTTCATATGTTTCCAATCCTGCATTCCCAGTGTGTAACTCTGCAGTGTCCTGCAGCCTGGGAGCTGCTGCTCTCTCATGCTGAGACAGACAGAACAAAGCCTCTCCAGGCTGCTCTCCAAGGACACCCAGCTCGGCCTAGGCCCAAAATGTGTAACCCAGCATCTTGAGAAGGGGGGCAAGCTGAGGGGAAATTCCATCATTAGCTAAAGTTGAATTGGTGAAATTGGGTTGAGATGCAAATGGAGCAAAGCTATAAAAGTGTGAAGAACTCGTGACTCGGGGTCCATCTTGGGTGCAGCCTTTGGCCTGCCCAGGGTGTGCCTCTGAAGGCCTTTCAAATAAATATCCACCTTTATTCCCTCACTCCTGTCCAGTCTCTGTTTCTAGGTTGGCCTCTTCAGGCATCAGTTGAGAGCAGGAGCAGGTGGATGCACCCACCACAGGAAGGGTATTTATTAATGGTCTGGAACTGCACTGGGCACTGGAAAGTCACCATCCTCTGCTCTTTTCAATGCTTCTCGTTTAATTTCTGTTTGTAAACAATTCTTTTCTGGGCCCTTTCCCCCATAACTCCCAGTGAAAATTCAACAGGGAGTTTCAAAAGACTAGAAATGCACATTTCCCAACAATATGAATTTTTACTCATCGTTTCTGGGTATTTAAAACAACTCTGGCCTGGGTTGCAATTTTTGTGTTGGAAAGAGACTCACCATTGCCCCATCCCTGGAAGTGTCCAAGGCCAGGTTGGATGGGGCTTGGAGCAAGCTGGGATAGTGGAAGGTGTCCCTTTAGGGAAGTTGGAATAAGATGAGCTTTAAGGTTCCTTCCAGCTCAAACCATTCTGTGATTTTATGATTCAAGGGAGGTGTGAAATGAGTTTTCTACTTGTCCTGTACAATATTCCATTTTAAATCCAAGAGGTAAAGCACAGAGGCACTAGTGTCCTTCCTGCCCTGCTTCATCCCGGCCGTCCCCAAGGACATCCCTGGCAGGAAAGCTTTTCCTGGTGGATTGGTGCCGTCACTCAGGTGTGGCTGTGTCCACAAGGACAATCTCCTGGGCACTGGGGGATTTACAGGGAGCTTACAGGTCCCCACAGTTCCCTGGTCAGAGCCCTGCAGCTGTGCAAATCCCTGCCCTGGGATGGAGATCAGTCACAGCACAGCTCCCACCCTCCCTGGGGAGCTGGGATGTTCCCCAGCCCTCTCGGGGACACCAGCCCACTGAAACATGCAGGGCTGTGCAGATTCCCTCATTATCCCTCTCCATGTTTAACAGCAGCCCTTCCCTCCCCGTGGGATCCCGGGAGTGCTGAGCCGTGCTGATGAGAGCAGCAATCACAGCTCAGCCAGGCCTGGCTTGCTAAGGCAAACAAAATATTGCTGGAATTAATACAGGAAAAAAAGTGGCCTCGGTGTCCTTCCTATTTTTATTTTGTTTCCCAGCCAAGCTGCCTGCTCTGTGGGCTTTGGATTCCTTCAGCTGCACAGAAGGGCACGTGATTTATTGAAATTGGAAAGCTCGCAGACAAAAAAGGCTGTGAAATTATTTTGTATCTGACACAATCATTAGTGGTATTATTTCTTTTGGAGCTGGGAAGGACACTTATAAAACATCTAACAAGCTGCTAAGGAGATTGCCTAAAGCAGTGATTTTCAAAATGTGCTGCTGGAGCCCATTCTTTGTGCTCTGCACATATATCAAGCTCCAGTTTCTTTTCATGGAAAGGACTTCAAATAATATTTCTGAGTGGTGTTTATGACAGTTTGCTGGTCACCCTCTTCAAATAAATGCCACCTGCTGATGGCATGATACAGAGATGACTGAAAGAGGCCAGGACACTCTAAGCAAGTGTGTTGTGGGGCAGAGGGGCACCCAGAGCTCCTTTTGTGCTTTGTGACCCCCTCTGTGCACGTGCACCATGCAAACCCTCCATATCCAGGCACTGAGCCGGGTACCAGTCTCTAAGGATGCCCTTGGAGGGGTGTGGATGGTCTCCTGTGGGTGTCCCACTGTGCCTGCTGCAGCCAGGACTTGTCCAGGGGCCCAGCCTGCTTGGAAGTACTGGTCCAGCTATGAGGGGGGCTGGGGAAGGCACCTTCTCGGGGGACAGGCACCTGTTTCATCACAGAATCATCACAGGATGGGCTGGGAAGGACCTTAAAGGCTGCTCCAAGTTCCATCCAGCCTGGCCTTGGGCACTGCCAGGGATCCAGGGGCAGCCACAGCTTCTCTGGGCACCCTGTGCCAGGGCCTCCCCACCCTCACAGGGAACAATTCCCTCCCAATATCCAATCCAAACCTACTCTCTTTCAGTTTGAAGCCAAAAATCTTATTGCTCATCCCTAATCTAGGAACAAGATTGATCATTAAATATCATTAATGCAGGAACGGGAAGCTGCTTTCACACATTCCCACAGTCATTGCTGATGGAATGGAGGCCTCCAAGTGAAGCTGCTTCACACAGGGCAAGGTGTAGCTGCCTAATTACAGAGTAATTAACGAGCCACAGCAGGGCCCATTTCAGCCCCATTCCCCTCTAATTGGCCAGGACAGGGAGTGGCTCCTTCCTGCTGCTCCCTGGAGCTCTCAGGCCCTGAGGGTCCCTCCTGACCCCATCCAGGCACTATAAAAAGGCAGGAGGGGGAGCTGGGGCATGGTGGGTGTCTGGTTCTTTCTTGCTGGTGGCCTGCTCACCTCCCACAGGTAAGAAAAGGTCCTGTTCTGGAATTTCCAGGGGGAATATTCAGGTGTTGGGGTGTGATAACAGCAGGGCAGCCCTTTGAGCTCTCTTTTCTCCCAGTTCTGCTATTATTATTTCTTTTATTCAATAGTTCCTTGAAGCCTCAGTGGGAAGGGGGGAGGTACCTTGTGCCTCTCCTAAATATATTGATAATATTTGGCCTCCAGAGTGAGGAAAAAATGTTCTCCTTATTCCTTTGACCATCATAAACCACTTGAAACTTAAACTCGAAACCTTGTAGATTTGCAAGTGGCACAGATCCCCTCCTATGAGGCTGTTTTGGGGGTTTCCCCTGAAGAGGCAGTGAAGGAACTTCTCTCTTTTATGACCTTAGAGGGAAGTGTCCCCTTGGAAGGGGGATCTTTCCCTAAAGCCTTGGTGTTCCTCTCATTCCAGCTGCCATGGCCTCTGCTGTGCCTGACAAGGAGGAGGCTGCCCAGAGCTCCCCAGAGGTGAAGGAGGAGGNAGCCTTGAGCTCTGTTTTCCCCCAGTTCTGCTGTTGTTTCTTTTATTCGAGAATTCCTTGGTGGAAAGGAAGGAGGTACCTTGTGCCTCTCCAAAATATATTGATAATATTAGGCCTCCAGAGTGAGGAAAGAATGTTCTCCTTGTTCCTTTAATCATCATAAACCATTTGTGTTGAGCTTTTCATGGGACACCCTCCCTTTTCAGACGAGGGGGAAGAGCAGAGGAGGCTGCTGTCCTGCTAAAGTTCTTTATTCCATAGTCTCAGAGTTTTCTGAAGGTAGAGTTCAAAGGGGATACATGATAAGCCCAAGCAGTAACAGCAGCAGCAGCAGCAGGCAAACAGCAAGTAAAAAACAGCTGCTTCTTCTTCTCTAAACTTACAGAAGTGTGGATTATATTTGTTAATTGACCAATAAAATTGACACACGATTTTAGTTTTTCTTTTTTTAACCTATCCTGGTCTAATTCTAACAGTCGTAAATCTTACACAAATATTACATAGGTATTACACAAATTTGCATATATAGTTTCTATCAGCTCTTATTGTTTATGTGAACACTCTATCTAAAAAGTGTGAACAGTATAGTTCCATCTATGTTTTGTCTAGAGTAAAGGAATTCTGTGAAAGGGTAACACTGCTGCAGTAAGAACTGTGTTTAAGGTCTCTTTTGCTGCAGCTTTTCAATGTTTAAAGCACTTAGCATATATTTCTACTAAAAGTTAAAAATCTATATTTCTATTTCGCTTTGGTGTGACTTCATGTATCTCAGCTTACCCAAAGGTTTTAATTCAACCCCTGTGCTTTGGCTTTCCTCTGGGCCTGGCTCCAGAGGAGCTCTCACTCCAACACACTTGAAACTTACTTGAAACCAGGTAGATTTGCAAGTGGCACAGATCCCCTCCTATGAGGCTGTTTTGGGGGTTTCCCCTGAAGAGGCAGTGAAGGAACTTCTCTCTTTTATGACCTTAGAGGGAAGTGTCCCCTTGGAAGGGGGATCTTTCCCTAAAGCTTTGGTGTTCCTTGCATTCCAGCTGCCATGGCCTCTGCTCTGCCTGACAAGGAGGAGGCTGCCCAGAGCTCCCTAGAGGTGAAGGAGGAGGAGGTGAGTGCTCCCTGTGGGGTGTGAGGAGGTGACCCTGCTGTGGCTGAGGGGAGCTGAGCCCCCAAAATGGGGGAGTTCCCTCTGCTCAGGCTGTGTCCTGCAGCTTCTGGGTGACAACACAGAAAAAAACGTGGACCTAAAGTCCCTGTAACCTCTTAGGCCAAGCAAAACTGGCTGGTTCTTGGCTAGGAAAGATGTTCCTCTAACTCAAGATCCTGGCTTGCTGCAAGCAGTGCCCCCATGGAAAGATTCCAATGTTTCAGCATCCCTGAGAGCTGCTGCTCTTGCTCTGCTTAGAATTGTCTTCCTAAAAGCTGCTGGTGCTGGGTCATAACTGCTTAAAATAAAACTGCTGCATACAAAAACCCTATCTCTGCTCTCTCTTGGACAAATGCTGTGACCAACAGCATCCCTGCAGGCAAGGGTGAAGTCTATCGACTTAAAACCAGCTCAGTCCTGGCTGGTGGAGCTTTTCCTGGGACATTGGCTTGTCAAATAACTGTTCCAGGTGAACTGGAGATGGGTGTGTGGCACAAGAACTGAGGCTGCCCCCAAACTTGGTTGTTCTTTGTGCCAGAGGAAAATTTTCCTAGGGTGGACCATCATTAATGCCAAATCTCCCCAGGTCGTGTCACAGCTGAGTTATGGATTTAATTAAGTGTGTGAGCAAGGCAAGAGCTTCTCCCTCAGCCAGGCCAGGTGATTTGGCGACAATTCCCCCCAAACAGGGAATTTCACACAGAACCTCTCAGGGCCATGGCTGGAGCTTCATGGCTGCATTTTCCTTTGCCCTTTTGCAGGCTGCAGTGAAGGAGGTGGCCAGTCTGAGCCTGGTGAGCTCTGCCTGTGATGTGGTTTCTGCTGCTTATGCCTCCACCAAGGAGAGCCACCCCTGCCTGAGGTCTGTGTGTGATGCTGCAGAGAAAGGAGTGCAGAGCGTGACCGAGGCCACAGCCAGCTGCGTGCAGCCAGTGCTGGCCACCCTGGAGCCCCACGGTAATCCCCTGGGAAGGGCAGGGCCCTGCCTGCGAGGGGCTCCCTGGCTCCTTCCACACCTGGGAGGAGTCCTGGGGTGAGGAAATGCACCTCTCCATCACCACAGTGAGAGGACAACTCCTGGCTTCCAAATAAGGCTAAAGCTGAGCCCTAATCCCAGCAGTGTGATGGACACTCAGGGATTGACTCTGACTTCCCTAAAACTGATTTTTGCAAGGTGGAACTTGAGGTGAACTTGCAGAAAACCAAGTTTTGACACTTTTTTGGTTCTGTCTTTAGTTGCTGCAGCAAGTGAGTATGCTTCCAAGGGTTTGGAGAAACTTGGGGAGAAGCTGCCACTCCTTCAAAAGCCCGTGGAACAGGTAAGAATTCAAGGCTGTGCTGTCCCTGGCAGCCAGAGGGGCCTGGTTCTTGTGGGGTTTCTAAGCTTGGGAGCGATGCAGGCTCTTGTATGAGGACCTGAGTGTGTGATGCAAGTTCCTAAAAGAGTAAGCACTTAACTGACACTGTGCTGTTTGTCCTCTTGGTGCCTGTCAGGATTTCAGTGTGAGGCACAACCCATTCCTTTATTTGCCATTCCTCCTCTTTTCCAGATCCTCTCTGACACGAAGGAGCTGGTGTCATCCCGAGTGGCTGATGTGAAGGATGCTGTGAGCAGCAGGGCGCTGCAGGGGATGGATGTCACCCAGGAGGCTCTGCAGGGCAGCACGGGGGCTGGCACGCCCGCGGTGCCCGGGGCTGGCACGCCCTCAGTGCCCGGGGCTGCTGGGCTGGCTCTGGAGCCTGGAGTGGGACAGACGGGTGTCCGTGGAGCAGAGGCTGTGCTGGGGACAGCAGGAGGTGACTCTCTCCCCATGGGAAATGAGGAACTAGGTAAGGAAAGGGTGTCTGTGGCTGTTGAGGTGGGAACTATTGAACTTGGGGATGGTCAGCCCCATTCCTCACCCCACTGCTCTGGAATGGGGCTGATGGGAGGAAGAGAATCCCAGAATGGGTTGGGTTGGAAGGGACCTTAAAGCTCATTTTGGGCTTCTCACCATGGGCAGGGCCACCTTCCACTATCCCAGGCTGCTCCAAGCCCCATCCAACCTGGCTGTGGACACTGCCAGGGATAGGGAAGCCCCAGCTTCTCTGGGCACCCTGTGCCAGTGCCACGCTGGAGGGTACCTGGCTCCCAGTCTGGGATCTCCTGAGCCTGTTACTGTGCCATCCCTGGTGACTCAGGCGCTGTCTCTGTCCCCAGCCCAGCTGGCAGCGTGTGAGGAGGGCACAGCCATGGTGCCCCTGGAGCAGCAGCGGCAGCAGAGGAGGTACTTTGTGCGCCTGGGCTCTCTCTCGGAGGAGCTTCGCCTCTTTGCCCACCTGTGCTCCACAGCCAGGGTGAAGCAGGTCTGGCAGGGCATGCAGGGGGCCCTGGCACAGCTCCACGGCACCATCGAGCTGGTAGGTAGAGCCCAGCCCCTGGCAGGAGGGGACCACAGCCCTGGTCTTGTCTCCAGTTCATTGCTGTGGTGGAAAGCTTTGCAATTCCCCAGCTGATCTGTCTGTCCTGACACTCTGATCTTCCCCTGCCACAGATCGAGGCGTTTAAGCAAGGATTTAACCAGAAGCTTCAGGAGGGGCAGGAGAAACTCCACCAGATGTGGCTGGACTGGAGTAGGAAGTATCTCAAAGAGAGTGGAGATGAAAGCCCTGCAGAGCCAGAGGTGCCTTCCTGGGGAGGGAGGCAAAGGGCTCTGGGCATTCCCTTGATTTCTTTAATGAAGTGACTCATTCCTGATGTTGTCCTTCCTGCCTCCTCCCAGGAGATGGAGTCTCCGACCCTGCTCATGGCACACAGGATCACCCAGCAGCTGCACCTCACCTGCTGTGGAGTGGTGGCTGCCGTGCAGGGCCTTCCCTGCAGCCTGCAGGACAAGGTGCAGCAGGCTCTCAGCGCCATTCAGGAGCTGTGTGCTGCCTTCTCAGCTGCAAAATCCTTCCAGGACTTGTCCAGCAGTGTCCTGAGCCAGGGCCGGAGGAAGCTGGCTGTGATCCAGGAGTACATGGAGGAGCTGCTGGAATACCTGAAGCACAACACTCCTCTGTCCTGGCTGGTGGGACCCTTCTCCCCCAGGGAGGAGGAGGAGGAAGCCTCCCAGGAGGATCAATCCTCCCAAGAGAAGGAGGAAGAGGCAGCAGGAGCTGGGCATCTGGAAACCTCCAGCACCCCCATGTAAAGGATAAAACAATAATTGCTGTTGGCATTAAACCCTCAGTAAGTGTAAAAGTGTAAGTGAAAAGACTAAAAGCTGCTGGTGCTGGCTCATAACTGCTTAAAATAAAACCGCTGCATACAAAAACCCCGGCTCTGGTGTCTCTTGGACAAACACTGTGGGTATTGCTTGGTGGGTGTGAGCTGTTCTCTTCCCATCTATTCCTCGATGGAATTCCCCTGTGCTCTCAGGGGTTCAGGAGGAGCAGTCAGTGCCACAGGAAGGATCACAGCTGGTAAGTCCTGATGGTGTCCTGGGAAGCTGTAATTCCTTCTCTCTCCCAAGCGTGGAGGCAAAAACGTGCCCTGCTGCCCCTGTCCCATGCCTGGGGGAGCTGCCAGAGCCCTGCAGCCCTTGGCATTGCTCCTCCGAGGCTGAATTCTCCTCCTGCACTTACCTGCTGCTGCCTGGGGAAGGTTTCAGTTTGGTGGGATGGGAGCTGTGGGCTCATGGATGGAGAGGCACCAGGGGTGGGGGACAGAGCCTTGCTGCCAGCACTGCCCTCTCCTGACCAGGCATTTCTGGGGAGCTCAGAGCTCTTCCAGTGCCAGGTCCAGCTCCCTTTGGAAGAGGCTGGGGAGCCCAGTGCCCTCAGACTGGCCAGGAAATGGAGCAGGTGCCTGTGGGACTTTGAGATGAAAAGCTCTGCTCCTCACTCCTCATCCTGCTGTCTTCAGGGCCAGAAGTGCAATCTGCTCTCATGTGAGTACTGCTTCTTCCAGAGTTACCTTTTTATTTAAAGATAATTCAAATTGTTCATGGGGGTCAGAAACAAGGGCTGGGGAGGGGGCTTTTTTGGTGGATGGTGACTGTGGGCTTGAAGAGGTATAACTTCCTCTTCTCTTACATAAAAATGACGACTTTTCCAAGAGCACTCCTCCTCCTCCCCTGTGTGTGAAGGCTTTGTGCTGAGGCAGGACTGTGTGGGCTCTGCGTTTGGGCAGCAATTATTCCTTGATGGAACACAACCCCCTCACGCAGGAAAGGTTTGGATCCTGATTCCCTGAGCTCAGCATGCCTGGTACCAGACAAGTGTCTTCCTCCTGTAGCAACCAGCTCGTGTTGAAGGCAAAATAATCAGGCAATTTAGGTTGCCAGGCCAAGGTGTTGCTGTGATATGAGAGATAAATTGCAGGGGTCATCCCTCCACAGTGTGCTCTGGACTGCAGAGGGAATCCTCTCTGGAAAAAAGCTCAGCAGTTCTGCCTCCTGTAACTCCTGAGCTGGGGGACTGGGAATTGGGGATATTGGAGCCAGTCCTGCTGCTTGGTGGGGAATAAACCGTGTGTTGTCTTCTTAATGGCAAAGCTGTGCCTTACCACCTAGGAATGCCTGAAATTCAAACTTGCCTGATTGTAAAAGTGGATTTTAAGGAATAGCTGGGCATTCCCATACTTGCTATTGATTTGTCAGTGCAGCACATCTGATCTGTGTTAGCATAGTGCTTATCCCAGCAAATCCTGCTGCTTCTGCCCATGGATCAGTGGGATGTGCTCCTGCATGGCCATTAAATCTATTTACTGTGAATGTTCCTGGCTGCTTGTGCCTGAGCCCAGAGCTCGTGGGAGCCTCTGTAGCTGCAGCTGGGATCTCCCTGTGCTGGAGCTGCTGAGGAACAGCCCAACACCTGCAAGGCTTTTTGGGCCACGGAGACTGCAGCAGAAGAGCTGCCACAGGCTGAAATGACCTTCTGGTGGCAGCTCCTAAAGCTCTGCTTGAAAAGAGGAGGCTTCCCAAGCAGAGCTGGAGGAGTGGAAGCCTCTCCCTGTTTTACTGTTCAACATCCAAAGGTTCAGGGAGCCACAGAGACTTCTTGGAAAGGAAAACTTGGAGTAGCTGCACATGGGAGTGAGTTGGACTTTTTCATTTGATCTGTTCTCATCTGTGCTGCAGAGACAGCAGGGGATCAAGGTGGGAAGAAGCTGGGAATGCTGAATGGACTGGCTTCCTGCAATGTTTAAGGCTGAAGCTCCTCTGAGTTCTGGGAAAGTATCCAGGTTGTTCTTCATTGTCTCCAGGCTTTTGTCTCATTATCCGTGCTTATTTTGAGTAATTTTGGGTAGAAACGAGGAATGTGTTGGTAATGTGACAGCCCTGAGCAAACACCTTGGCATGGAAGATGTGCCTTGAGGCATCTCCTCCGGCTCTCAGCAGCCCTTGGGAATGATGCAGAGTTCCTTGATCCTGGTAATTACTGCCCTGGTGATTGTGTCTCCCCCTCCCCTGCTGCTGCTGTGCCCCCGTGTGCCAGCTCACTCCTCAGCTGATTTAAACTTTAAATGCACTCACAGGGGCACTTGCTTCTTGTTCCACTGTTGGTGGATGCCACTGTGTCCCTCTGCCTGTTTCATATTTTAATTATTTCATTCTCACCAATGCCTAAAGAGGCCAACCTAGAAACAGAGACTAGACAGGAGTGAGGGAATAAAGGTGGATATTTATTTGAAAGGCCTTCAGAGGCACACCCTGGGCAGGCCAAAGGCTGCACCCAAGATGGACCCCGAGTCACGAGTTCTTCACACTTTTATAGCTTTGCTCCATTTGCATCTCAACCCAATTTCACCAATTAAACTTTAGCTAATGATGGAATTTCCCCTCAGCTTGCCCCCCTTCTCAAGATGCTGGGTTACACATTTTGGGCCTAGGCCAGGCTGGGTGTCCTTGGAGAGCAGCCTGGAGAGGCTTTGTTCTGTCTGTCTCAGCATGAGAGAGCAGCAGCTCCCAGGCTGCAGGACACTGCAGAGTTACACACTGGGAATGCAGGATTTGAAACATATAAAAGTTAAAACCTAAGGCATCATCATGTTCGTGTCCTGCTGCTGCTCCTCCTGCAGCCCCTGCTGTTCTCTGTTCAAGTGCCTGGCCTGGGGGTCAGGGAATGAATGTGCTGGTGCTGGGTGGAGGCCTCCTTGGCCATCACTCCAGCAGGCTGACACTTTCTATGAGTGAAATTAGGAACATTAACCAACCTGTTTCCATTTTTTCCCAGCTGGCAGGGGGAATGGCTCGAGGAGAGTTTCCCAAGCAGCTTTGTTGAGGCAATAGATTGGGAAAGTGAAGCTCTCAGCGAGTGCTGGAAGGCAAAAGCTCTGTAGTTGCTTGCAAGGAGCTTAATTTCCCTCTCACTTCTCTGTTTCCTGTCACTCCTGGATGTTGTCATCCCTTCCACAAAGCTCTGTTATTACTTGCTGCAAAATTCCCTGAGTTTATAAAGGTTTGAGGCCTCCCTGAAGGGCTGCTTGGGGAGCTGGGCCCTGCACAGCCAGGAGCTCTCTGGGTTCCAATTTCTGTGTCACCCTAAGTTCTTGTGATTGGGAAACTTCAAGATGCTCAAAGCTGATTGGAATTAATTTGGGATGGGATGGGATGGGCTGGGCTGGGCTGAAGTTGCGGCTGCTGGTCAGTGTGGGAGCAGAACCAGATGCTGGGCCCTGCTCTGGTGGCTGATGAGGGCAGGCAGGAACCTCGCTCTGCTGGTCAGCTCTTGGCTCTGTGCTTCCCTCGTGTCCCCTCCCCTGCCCCCTTCCTTCCCTGCTGAAGCAAATTTCATGGGACACCCTCCCTTTTATGGCCAGAGGTGAAAGAGCAGAGAGGCTGCTGTCCTGCTAAAGTCTTTTATTCCACAGTCTCACAATTTTCTGAAGGTAGAGTTCAAAGGGGATACATAATAATCCAAGCAGCAGCAGCAGGCCAAAAAGCAAGGAAGTAAAACTTCTTCTCTAAACTTACAGAAGTATAGATTAACCAATAAGATAACACATGATTCTAGTTTTTATTTTTTCAAACTATCCTGGTCTAATTCTAACATTTGTAAGTCTTACACAAAAGTTACATAGGTATTACACAAATTTGCATATTTGGTTTCTATCAGCTCTTATTGCTTATGTGAACACTCTATCTAAAAAATATGAACAGTATAGTTCCATCTGTGTTCTGTCTAAAGTAAGGAAATTCTGTGAAAAGGTAACACTGCTGCAGTAAGAACTGTGTTTAAGGTCTCTTTGCTGCAGCTTTTCAGTGTTTAAAGCACTTAGCATATATTTCTACTAGAAGTTAAAACTCTGTATTTCTATTTCACTTTGGTGTGACTTCATGTATCTCAGTTTATCTAAAAGTTTTAATTCAACCCCTGTGCTTTGGCTTTCCCCTGGGCCTGGCTCCAGAGGAGCTCTCACTCCAACACTTTCCTACTGCAGCTCCTCTTGTTGGAAAGCTGAGTGTTCCAGGGCAGGGGAGAGAAGCCTGCAGGGGTTTCCAGCTGTCTGAGCTGATGGTGCCAGCCTGCAATGGCCAGGTGAGATCAGTGTGGGTTTGGGAGCCCCAGAGAATGCAAGTTTAAGAGGACACAGGTTCTTGCAGTGCCTGCACTCCCTGCTGAAGCATTCCAATGCTTTTCCAGCCAGACTCTTTGCTGCTGTCAGCATTCAGCTCTTCCTTCATTCAGATGCTTCTGCCAGGGGCCTCTTGTGGCAGGTCCTGGCCGGACTTTGAGCTGGGCTTTGAGCATTCCTTTGCTTCCTTACCCTGAGGATGGTGTGGGAGGTCAATAAATCTGCTCCAGGCTGCCTCACAAACCAAGTGCGAGCTTGTGATGATTCCAAACGATCCTTGCAGGGCTTGTTAAAGCCCCTGCTGCCTCCAGCACTGACAGGCTGCTCCCTGATCGATGCTGGGCTGCCCTTTGCTGCAGCACACAGGGCCCAGTTCCTGCTGTGGGTGCAGAGCGTGGCCAGCGAGTCATTACCCTGCTGAGCTGCCCCTGGGGGAGCAAAATCCATTGCAGGAGCAGTTCATTTGCAGCACTGGCTGCCTGGACTCCCTCTGATTCCTGTCTTTACTCAGATCCAGCCGTGGCTTCTCCAGCAGTGGGGTTCAGGGGAGGTGGTGCAGAGGGTGAGTAACCTGCTGGATGCTGACACGGTTGGATTTTGTGCCATTCTCTGTATGGATTTCACTTCTTAATTCCTGTTTTTGTTATTCTTGTTTCATACAGTGACAGGAGCTTAGTGCAGGAGGCACAGATTGCTGTCTGGCTCTCCCCAGGGGCCCTGGAAGGCACATGGGAGCTGCTAAAGGGGGTTATCTGGGAAACAAACAGCTGGGAAGGGTGGGGAGAAGTTTGAGGCTAAGGCTGGGGTGAGGTGGAATGGCAAAGCATGAGAGACCTGGAGGAGGAGACAGCAGGAGGGCTGGGGACAGCCAGAGGTGAGAGGCTGGATGGAAAAACAGTGGAAAATCCTCCGAGATGGGTTGGGATTAAAGGTGAGAATTCAGTGAGTGTGGGGGAGGAGGGGTAGAGTGAGCATCTGGAGGATGGGAGCAGAGAAGCAGGGAATGCTGCACAGGGATGGGCTCACCTGGGGCAAGGTGCAGATGTCTGGAAAGCAGGAGAGGAACCAGATGGAAGAGAGCTGGTGATGCCTTGGGTTTTAACTCCTACATTTTTCAAATCCTGTATTCCCAGTGTGTAACTCTGCAGTGTCCTGCAGCCTGTGAGCTGCTGCTCTCTCATGCTGAGACAGACAGAACAAAGCCTCTCCAGGCTGCTCTCCAAGGACACCCAGCCCGGCCTAGGCCCAAAATGTGTAACCCAGCATCTTGAGAAGGGGGGCAAGCTGAGGGCAAATTCCATCATTAGCTAAAGTTTAATTGGTGAAATTGGGTTGAGATGCAAATGGACCAAAGCTATAAAAGTGTGAAGAACTCGTGACTCGGGGTCCATCTTGGGTGCAGCCTTTGGCCTGCCCAGGGTGTGCCTCTGAAGGCCTTTCCAATAAATATCCACCTTTATTCCCTTCCTCCTGTCCAGTCTCTGTTTCTAGGTTGGCCTCTTTAGGCATCACTGGAAGTTCTTTTTTTGCAGTTATTTTAAGGGGACTGTGTATGTATCTTACCAAGTTGACTTCCTGGGTGTCTCAGTGCAAGGCAAAACACCATCTCTGCCCTTTGGCAAGTGAATGTTGGATAAAAACCCATTTCCTTTGCAAGAGGAACCCCAAAATATTTACACTGCACGTCAGCCCTCCTGCATGGACCACCCTGCAGGGTGCCATCCTCACATTCCTGCCTTTTGCAGGATGTTTCCATGAGGAAGCACATCCTGAGCTCTCCCATTTGAGCAAACTCCACCTACAATGGCCTCTTCCCTGGCAGAGAAATCCAGCATTTGGCGTTTGTGGCTGCTGTCCTCCCCAAAAACCCTGCTCTGCCTTGAGCTGGCTGACTTTGGAGGAGCACCTGGCTGGCAGCTCCCAGGCACCCCTCACCTGGGGGAAGCTGTGCTGCCTCCCCTCCCTGCCCCATCTCCCCCTGGGATGGGGATTGCAGCTGGGAGCTGAAGGTCACCCGAAATGTCATCTTCATTTAGCTGCTGTGATGGGGTAATTACAGCTGGAAATACGAGGTTTGTTAAACAAATTACAGCCCAAATGCAGTGTTTACCTCGTAAGAGACTGATTGGAGCACCTGTCATTTCGTGGAATAGAAAAAAAGCACTTTTAGGGGTTTGAAGTATTTTTGCTTGTGATGTCTCCTGTTGGCTGTCTTGTGTCCCCTCCCACTGATCCCCAGCAGATCGGGGTGTGATGCTCAGTTTGGGTGGTGCTGGGGCTGTTTTGGGCCCCCTCATCCTCCTGGGGAGGCTGAACCATGGCCCCAAGGAGGGGAAATGAGCCTCAGGTGCTCAGAGCACGGAGGGGTTTGTGCTTCACTGAAGGTTTGGGCACTGGAGGAGTGGTTAAAGCAGGGAAGGATCAGCCCTGGGGTGGTCCTGAGCACATGCACCATGGTAGGACAAGGGGAGTGGCTTTGGACTGAAAGAGTGGAGGTACAGTTGGAAAATTGGGAGGGAATTGTTCCCTGTGAGGGTGTAAGCCCCTGGCACAGGGTGCCCAGAGAAGCTGTGGCTGCCCCTGGATCCCTGGCAGTGTCCAAGGCCAGGCTGGAGGAGGTTTGGTACTGACTGGGGAGTTCACAGGACTGGCTGCGAGCCCAGACATCCCACTTGAGACAACCATTGCTGCAACTTTGTTCTGTATTAAATTCCTGCTCTTGGACCCAGTTTTATTCCCTGCCTGCATGATGGTACTGGGTTAATGATTTGGCTCGGTGGTCTTGGAGGTCTTTTCCAGCCCTTTCCAATGCTAAACCAGACTTTCCATGAGGGAATTTCCCCTGATATCCAATGTGACCCTCCCCAGGCCCAGCCTGAGGCCATTCCCTCCCCTCCTGTCCCTGTTCCCTGGGAGCAGAGCCCGACCCCCCCGGCTGCCCCCTCCTGTCAGGGAGCTGTGCAGAGCCACAAGGTCCCCCCTGAGCCTCCTTTGCTCCAGGCTGAGCCCCTTTCCCAGCTCCCTCAGCTCTCCTGGGGCTCCAGCCCCTTCCCCAGCTCTGTTCCCATCCCTGGACACGCTCCCCAGCTGGATGATCCTATTGTGCTTTCCTAAAAGAAGGACTGAGAGCTGAATTATCCCCACCTCCCGTTGTGCCCATGCTGGATTTGGATGGACACCCCTCTGAGTGTTGCCTGCCCTCGCCCCTGCAGCTCCATGGCCACCCTTAGGTGGAGGTTCTGCTTGGGTTTTGCTTTTTAATTTTATTTTTTGACATTTTTTTTCTTTCCTGCTCATACTGAAACAGCCCCAGAGCAAACCTGCTGCTGGCTGATCCATAATGCAGTGTGTGAACACAGCAGGACAAGCCCTGAAGTGCTGTTTTCCTGTGGGATTGCAAGGCTTTGAAGGTAGCTGTAGAGAGCAGAATTGAGATCCTTTTCCCATTTCTGTCTCTTTGCCCAATTTTGAGGTCCTGAGCAGTTTTTGAGGTCCTTTTCCCCTTTCCATGACTTCTGGGCACCTTCACCCCATCCCTGTGTAAAGGGAGCTCTGTGTGGGGCAGTGCCTGACCTGCAGGGGTTGCTTCTCTGTTTGGAAGTGGGAAGAAAATCATTGTCCCCCTGTTGAAGCTTGCTCATGGGACACCCTCCCTTTTTGGCCGAAGGTGAAAGAGCAGAGGAGGCTGCTGTCCTGCTAAAGTCTTTTATTCCATAGTCTCATAGTTTTCTGAAGGTAGAGTTCAAAGGGGATAAGACCAAGCAGCAACAGCAAGCAAAAAACTTCTTCTCTAAACTTACAGAAGTGTGGATTATATTTGTTAATTAGCCAATAAGATTAACACACGATTCTAATTTTTCTCTTTTCAACCTATCCTAGTCTAATTCCAACAATCGTAGATCTTACACAAGTATTACATAGGTGTTACACAGATTTGTGTATATGGGTTCTATTAGCTCTTATTGTTTATGTGAACACTCGATCTAGATAAAAAATGTGAACAGTATAGTTCCATCTATGTTTTGTCTAGAGTAAGGAAATTCTGTGAAAAGAAACACAGTTCTTACTGCAGCAGTGTTACAAGGTCTCTTTTGCTGCAGCTTTTCAGTGTTTAAAACACTTAGCATATATTTCTACTAAAAGTTAAAAATCTACATTTCTATTTCATGTTGGTGTGAGTTCATGTATCTCAGCTTAGTCAAAGGTTTTAATTCTACCCCTGTGCTTTGGCTTTCCTCTGGGCCTGGCTCCAGAGGAGCTCTCACTCCAACATCCCCCCATCCCTGCTGTGAAGGCAAAGGCTCAGTGCTGCCCACAGAGTCCCTGGGAAGGCCCTGGGGGTGTGAGAGGGGCACAGCCCTGTGGGCTCCAGCGTAACTTGGGGTCACACAGCTGTGCCCAGATGTGCTGCCACCCCTGGGGCTGCTGGGCAGCTTCTCTCCAGGAGCAGGGAATGTCGCTGTTGTAGCGGGGATGGAGACAAATAGCGACACAGAGCCAGGAATGGAGACAATGGAATTATTTATTTAATAACAGACAGATTTATATGTGTTAGTTCGCTTAGAGTTTACTTGAATGGGAAAAGGCTGTTGGACCTCTAGCCAGCTACCTACCAGAGCAATTGGTCAATTCTCACAACATCCATTCCAAAATATTTCCCTAGTCAATATCATAACAATCCTAAAATAATTTGCAGGTGCAAGATAGCAAAGTTGGTTTACAAAATCCATAGTGTTGTTTTTAATAGTTTGCATGGGAAAAACAGGGCTCTCACGAAATGCTGCAGAGAGCTGAAAACTTCTCTGCTAAAGCTTTTTAGCATCCATGAGGGAAGACACCCTGGAGGTCAGTCAGGTAGTGGGAACTCCTGGAGAAGTGACACAGGCATCTAGCAAAGCTCAGAAGGGATTCCAAGAGGATTTTCCAGCACTGGCACAATCTGTGACCCCATCCTTCTGTCTTCGGTGACTTTATGGTGTGTATCCCATATCGCCCAGATATGAATCCTGTGCCTTTCTGTGC
>VWZT01014850.1:595813-629779 GCA_013397055.1 Pachycephala philippinensis
CACACCCACAGAGGGACTCTAAAATCTTCCAGGTTTTCTCTCCACAGCAAGAGATTTTAGTATTTAGCATTATTATTATTCTTTTCTGTGTGTTTTTTAAATAAATATGTTTTTTTCTCTTTCACTGTCCTCCAAGGAAGATTTTTTTTTCTTTGCCGAACCTGGTGGGGGAGGGCGGCTGTAACTTGCCTTCTATCAGAGGATATTTTCCTCCAAATGTGGCCTAAACTGCCACACCTTCCCAGCAAACACAGCTCCCGCTACCCTAAAAGAGGTGCAGAAGAGCAGGAACACTTTTGGGATAAAGTCAGGATGTTGCTGCTTCCCCCCAGCTCCTCCTGGGGCCTGGGCAGCTCTTTCAGTCCCCCTGTAACTCTGGGTGCTTTGTGTGCTTACATGAGCTCATTTTAGTGTTTCTCTGAAAATCCCCAGCAGTAATTTGGTAAACAGAGAATTACCAGGACCTGAGGTACTCCAGCCCTGGCCAGCTGTAATTTGCTCTGGCTAATCACTATTCTGCTGCTTCTCTCTGCTCGGGCTGAAAGTGCTGGGAATTTAGAGCAGGAATCAATTAAACAGCAAATAGGTTCCTTTGTCAAAATCAATTAAGTCCTCCTCCCAGCCAGTGCAATGGTCTCCCTGGAATTTCATATTCTGCTTGGCTGCTGTTTCCTCAGCAGCTTTTGCTGGATAATGTTGATGTTTTATAGCTTGATTTAAATCATATGGATCAATGCATATGCATCCCTTATTTGGATTTTTCAATTACAGCCGTATATTTAGCCTAAATGAATTATCTGGGTTGTAGTTGCAGCTACACAGAGAATTTTTCATAATGCCCAATTCAATTTCTACTTTCTCTGTAAGCAGAAATGATTTCTTTGGGGAGAGGGATCATTAGGGTTGTTTTGCCCTTCTTGCTGGAGTCTGAGGCTTCCAAATGGGCCAGACCAGGAATTTTCAAACATCTCCAGCCTGTGGGTTCTACTTTGGCTTTGGGTGGAGATGCAAACACTTGAGAATTGTGGATTGTGATGCTGTGTGGGTGAAAGTCACTTTTAAAGTCACTTTTAAAGTCACTGTAGACTCCTTTGAGCTGGCTCAGGCCCTTTGCTCACTGTCCCCTCCCCACAGCTCTCGGGCCACAGCCTGAGATCCCTGACCTGGATCTGAGCTCTTCCTGGTGCACCTGGATTTTAAACCATCCTTTTCCCTGCCTCATGGACCTCTGACCAACCCCAGTCCATCTGCATCCCTAAATCCCAAATGCCTTTGGGGATCAGGCCCTTGTTTCCCAGATTTTTGTTGGGAAATTGGCCCCGGTTTCCACGGCACCACTGAAACAGGACTTTGGCCCCTAAATCTCCCAAGTGTCTTTGTTTTCCATGCAGTTCTGCACAGATAATTCATCCCCAGTGCCTGTCTGGGAGGGTGAAGGAGTTCTGAGTTCTGAGCCAAGCTGTGGCTCATCTTTAAATCAGAAGATATAAGTTAATTACAGATATAAGATATTAATGACATGGAGCTGTGCCAGGGAGGGTCAGGTTGGATATCAGGGAAAGGTTCTTCCCCCAGAGGGTGCTGGGCACTGCCCAGGCTCCCCAGGGAATGGGCACGGCCCCGAGGCTGCCAGAGCTCCAGGAGCTCCCAGGGATGCCCAGGGTGGGGTTGTTGGGGTCTGTGCAGGGCTGGAGCTGGATCAATGATCCTGTGGGTCCCTCCCAGCTCAGGATATTCCATGATTTTGTTCTATGACTCTCAGTCTAACATTTATTTTTGTGCTATTCCCTGAGTGAAACGTTTCTCAAAGTTCACCTCTCTCTCCAGGCTGCTTTGCAGATGTTTGACCATCAGACCCTCCAACCACCCGTTGCCTGTTTAATTCTTAAAACCCAAAGGTTCCTGCAGGTGAAGGATGTGTTTAATCCCTGCTGCCATCCAGGGGAGCTCTGTGCAGTCCAGACCTTGCCAGCAGTGGGGGAAAAAATAATTGCAAAAAAAGAGGAATTTTACTTGTATTTTATTGAATTGGAAATTAGTAAATATTAAAAAGTCCAGAACAATGTAACAGCTATTTTGGGTTTGAATTTAACTCCAGGGTTCCAGTTTTGAAAAATTAAATCTAAAAAGGGGGATAATTGCTAAAATGGTGTGAATGATTGATTCCTTTTTCCATGTGACAGCCAAACCCAAACTTTTTCAAGGAACTGTTGAGCTCTGGAGAACTGAAACAACACTCAGTGTCCTTCTCCTAAAAATCCAGCTCTTAAATACTTTATGTGGCTCAATGCACAGTTTTCCACTTAATGCAAAACTTTTCGTGCTGAAAATACAGGCCTGGGGTTATAAACTGCTCAAGAAGTTGGTGTCATCTGAGTTTTCTTGCTGATTTAGGGGATCAGCCGTGTGCCCAGGAAAGTGCCCTGGCCACTGGCAGTCCAAGGGTCGGGCCTGGATCCCCCCAGGGTAAATCCCACTTTTCCAGCGCTGTGAAGCTTTGTATAAACAATTCCCTGTTCTCTGAGCAGAGCTGCTTCCCAAGCTCCTGCTCTCACCTCAGGGCTAATGAGCCTTTCTCAAGCTTTTACCCTTGGAATTAACAGGGATGTCAGGAAAATGAATCCACAAACACCAGGGGTTTATGTCCAAAAAGGAGACAGAGGAGTCCTGTTACTTTATTCGAATAAAGGGAGAGGCCATGGGGCGTTCCCCTGGGGTCTCTCAAGTTTTTGGAGGGCGCAGCCTCCTTTTTATCCTAATTTCCCAGCCGCATTTCCCTCTCTTTCCCCATTGGCTGAGGTACTCGAGAGGTACAGACTTCCCAGAACACCTAATACCTAAGGTTCCCTTCTAATGTATAACCCCCCTTTATTTTTAGTTCTTATTGAATTTTAGGGTTTTCCCACTGTTTCTTTCATCTCTCATTTCATTTATCAGCAGACCTACAGTTTGTTTGTAGAGACAAATCTCTTTCCATTCATCAATCAGTGGAATCCTTCCCATCGTTTCCCTTTATCTCTCAGTGCTAATTCCATCTACCAGCAGGCCCAGAGCTTGTTTGTAAAGACAAGTCCCTCATTCCTTTCAGGGACTAAAACTCCTCAGAGCTGAGGAAGCACCAGAGGCAGGAGCAGAGTCCCTTTTCTGGATGGGACAGGGTCAAAATCCTCCTCCTCCCAGCCCAGAGCAGGGACAGGGGTTGTGTCCCAGTTGTCCCAGGGCTCTTCCAGTGCCCTTTCCCAGGAGGTTTGGAGCCCTCTCCTGCTGCCAGGGACGTGCTCCTTGGCAGCTCCCAGGATCTGGTGGCTCCTCAGCTTTGGAGTCTTTGCTCCAGTGACATTTAATCCCTTCCCCAAGGCAGTGTTATAAGGAATAAAGCTGCCAGGTGCCATTCCAGGCTGTCCTTTGGAGCAGTTTGCTGTGGAGGTGCAGGATGTGGTTGGGACCTTTCCAGGAGAGGTGTGGGGGTGACCTGGACCTCCCTGTGTCCCAGGTGAGCATTCCCAGGGTCATACCTGGGCAAAGATCCATGTTATCCTGGTTTGTGGCTTCACCTGCCTTGCTTCCCCTCTCTTTCCTCGCTATTTTTCATCTGCTGCTGAAGGAACCAGGGCAATCACCTTTTGGGGACCGATTTACCATAAACTGGGGGAGTCGGGGAACGCACAGATTCCCATTAGCGAGCAATTCATCACTTTTAGTGCTGCTGGGAGACCAAGGCATCCCTTTAATCCCCGAAATTCCCACATGCCAGTGATGGAGAGGGGTGTTCAGATTGCTGCCTGCATTAGCATCTGACTTTCCCTTCCTCCCTCGCTGCTGGGCTCCGTTTGCAGGGCTCCGAGCAGCCTCTGCCATCTGTTAATTTAATAATTGCCTCATGTTGTAATACACACGTGCTTTAATGGAGCAATTTCCCAGTTCCCATCCCGGAATCTATTTCAGCTGTCAATATTTCTTCACAATGCCTGTGTTTTCCGGGGCCTTTCGAAAACAATGGCACGATTACAATAACTTCAGTTAAGCCTGGTCCTGCAGCAGCCTGGCACAGTAAATGTTATCAAATCCCCATATGTCTGGAACAATCTGGGAAGTTTTAAAATATTGAAGTAACACATCCCCATTCTTGCAAAACGGCAGGCCTGATGGTGCAATTATCCAGTCTATTAATTATTATCTGGTCTGCTTGGAAAATGAAAACTCTTCTTCAAATGGCATGAACTGAGATGAATGTAAATTAAGAAGGGTAAGGTTTATTTCATGTCCACTGCAACTCTAAAAAAAGCCCCTAAAAACTATTAGACCAGGATGCCAAATAAACGTGGGGGATGCCAGATGAAGAAATGGATTTATTCCAGCACAATCCTGTCTATGCTGATGCTGCTTTTCCTGGTCTGCAAACTCACATGAAGCTCATCTCAGAGGGAAAAATAAATAAAGCCCTGATTCCGTGTTCCTTATGGACCAGGAGATATTTATTGCAGGGGGAATGAATGCCTCAGTTTCACTTGGGTGCCTCAGCTTTGTTTAGATGTGCCATGAAATCTCTCCTAGGGCTGGACTGTGCTGGGCAGGAAAGGCCAGCACCAACCCTGACAGCCTCGTTAAAGCTCCTCGTGCTGTCGTTCCTCGTTCCCTGGGCAGCTCCCGCCTTTGGATGGCTCTGGAGCTTTGCAAAGTGAGCACAGAAAGTTTCTCATAAACCCAGCAGGAGCCCCTGCGAGCCCCCAGGAGCGAGCTGTGTTTTCAGCCATCTGTGCCCCTGCCTTGGCTGCCATCCCCTGCTGCCCTCCTCCCTGGCTGCCTGGCAGGTGCTGCATCCTCCTGCAGATGCTCACGCCTCATCACTGTCGCTGTTGCACCGAGGATGGGTAGAATGAAGACACAGAGTCCAGGCTCAGGAGTAAATGGAAGGGGTTTAATAATATTTTGAAAAGTCTTTTATGTGTTGGTTTGTAAGAAATGTATTGAATGGCATAAGGTAACTGGTCCTTTGGCCATCCACCCCTTGAGGTGATTGGCCAGGCTATTTCTAAATATTTCTCTAGTCAGAACCATAGCAATACTACAAAACAATCTGCAGGTGCAAAATAGATTACAGAACTGTAGCACTGTTTTTAATAGATTGCATGGGAAAGAAAGGGCTTTCACAGAATACTGCAGAGAGCTGGAGAATCTCTCTGCTGATGCTTTCTCAGTGTCCATACATCATCATCCCTGGGGCTGCTCTTCCCATCCTCACCTGGCTTCCCTGCTCAAATCCAAAGTGCCCACGCCTTGGAATTGTGCTGGGACTTCATGGCAGAAGCTTTAGGTTGTGAAAAGCTTGTGAAAAGTCCATGTTCTTCCCTCCTGGGTTCCTTTAGCCCACGGGGAGAAGCTGGCTGTGGGACGTGTCTCCCATTTTTGGCCTGGAGATAGGATTGATCCCTGCCTCTAAGGGCTGATTTGGGTCTAAATAGGCTTCTTTCAAATTTGGAGAATCCCAGACTGGGTTTGGGTGGGAAGGGACCCTCAAGCCCATCTCATTCCACCCCCTACCATGGGCAGGGACCCCTTCCCCTAGTCTGGGACACCTTCCCCTAGCCCAGGCTGTCACCTCATTTTGCACCCTCCTGTCCCTGCTGGTCCTTGTGGGGTGTCTCCACGCAGTCCCCTGCAGAAGGAGCACATGGTTCTTTCTTCTTTTGTGGAGGGTT
The DNA here is from genome assembly GCA_013397055.1 of Pachycephala philippinensis. Classification (NCBI taxonomy): domain Eukaryota; kingdom Metazoa; phylum Chordata; class Aves; order Passeriformes; genus Pachycephala; species Pachycephala philippinensis. The sequence goes on from VWZT01014850.1 coordinate 601,513, forward strand.
GCATTGGGAGGCCGTGGTGGAAGGGGGAATTAAATGCAGGTTTCCCAAGCAAAAGGCAAGGGGGCGTTGGGCAGCGGTTCCTCTTCAGGGATGCGAGTTCGGGATTTGCGGAGTGCTGTGAAATCCCCCGGGATGAAAGCTAATGGGAATGCGACAGCTATTATTATAAACTCCCTCGGCGAACTTGAACTTGCCCACGTGTCAATTATTCATAAGCTTATTAGGAATCAATTCCGAATAATTGCATTATGCCCTTTGTATCGGTGGATTTTCTACGGTGATTGACTTCCTAGAAAAAGACATCTCAGCTTAGCAGGGGTTTGTGCCCAGCCCACTGCCAGGGAAATTGCAGGGTTCTGTGTGTGAAAGCATCTCTGGCAGAGTGGTCGGGAATGAAAAGCAGCCCTAACAATGCTTCGATTGCCAGCACCTCCCGGGCTAATCCAGCTAACAAAGAGTTTAATGCTGAGGGAGTTTCCTGAGGATTCGGATGCATCTGGAGACAAGAAGTACAAAGTGAGGGTGTGTAGCTCAGGGTTAGGCTGGGGAAGGTGTCATTCTTGAGATGGAATTTGAGATTGTCACCTCCCCCAGTGGGTCTTGGGGGCAGAAATAGCCAAGAGACAGCAGCATTTGTCTCACTAAAACCCCAGTACTAAAAATCCTGCCTGTCAGCAGGTGTGGAACTGCTCAGAGCCCCCCTCAGGTGTGCACCCCTCTCTGGAGACAGGCTGGGAGAGCTGGGGCTGTTCAACCTGGAGAAGAGAAGGGTGTGTGGAGACCTCCCAGCACCTTCCCAGTGTGTGAGAGGGCTGCAGGGAAGCGGGAGAGCGACTCTGCCTCAGGAACTGCAGGGACAGGACAAGGGGGGATGGGATCAAACTGAAAGAGGGGAAATTTAGATTAGATAAACACATTAAATTCTTTACTATGAGGGTGCTGAGGCCCTGGCACAGGGTGCCCAGAGAAGCTGGGGCTGCCCCTGGATCCCTGGCAGTGTCCAAGGCCAGGCTGGATGGGGCTTGGAGCCCCCTGGGACAGTGGAAGGTGTCCCTGCCCGGGGCAGGGGTGGGATGAGGTCATCTTTAAGGTCCTTTCCAACCCAAACCATTCCGGGATCCTGTGGCTTCATGCCTGACATTTTTCAAGCTCCAGCTCAGGGTCATTCTTTGGTCCTGCAGTGCAGCCACTCAGCCTGAGCCTGCGGAGGATTTAGGGTCACCTCCTCACTTCCTTGTGCCTCCTGTAGTTGAACAGCTGGGGTTCAGAGCACATGTGGAGTGAGGAATCACACTCAATACATTCATTAACTGAAAGGAGGAGCAAGGAACTGGGCTGCCAGACCATGGCAATTGGGGTTATAGAATCAGGGAATATCCTGGGCTGGGAGGGACCCACAGGCATCATTCAGCCCAGCCCCCATCCCTGCACAGACACCCCAACAACCCCACCCTGGGCATCCCTGGCAGCGCTGTCCAAACGCTCCTGGAGCTCTGGCAGCCTCGGGGCCGTGCCCATTCCCTGGGGAGCCTGGGCAGTGCCCAGCACCCTCTGGGGGAAGAACCTTTCCTGATCTCCAGCCTGACCCTCCCTGGCACAGCTCCAGCTGTTCCCTGGGTGCTGTCCCTGTCCCAGAGCAGAGCAGTGAGGTCTGACCTAGGTGTCCTCTGCTCCTGCTGACCAAGTGCCCTCAGCTGATCCTCATGGGTTTCCCCTTCACCATTCTCATGCCCCTCCTTTGGACATTCTCTAACAGCTTTTAAGTTAGAAGCAAGAGAAAAAAAAAATTCAAAGCTCAGAAAATATGCAGGAAAATCCCCAAGTCAACCATCTGAAAAGAGACTGAACGACTCTCTGAAGAAAATCTTGGATTGTGTTTCCCCTTTATTAGCATTAGAATCCTTCATTTAGCCATTAAAGCATTTTCCCCTTGTCTAAATATCTTACATTAATATTTTCGGCAGTTTTGAAATGATACTTTAAAAATTCTGAGTCAGGAAATGGCCAAGATTTGCCCTTTCACAGAAAGATAAACAATAATGTGCAAAAAGAAAATAATAATCTTTCCTTTGAATGGAAATAATCTGAAACGTCTGCTGGCTTGCTGAGATTTCATTTCCAGTGAGTGATTTTTTTGGAAAACAAAAGGATTTTAGGAGAAACTCATGGAATTCCTACTGTAGGGCTATGGAAGAATCACAGGATTCCCAAGGAAGATGTCTGGCCATCAGCCCCATGTCTATGCACATTTAACATTCTGTGCTAGTGGATTGGGAAGGCTCATCCAGGATCTTCCCAGAAAGCTCATTGAGGAAGTGGCTGAATTCCACAACCATTTTGAATCCAGCCTTATTCCAACATGTGCTTCCAGGCCCTGTTGGGAAGCTGATCTTTAAACCACTAAATGAGCACCTGCAGGGAAAAGCCTGCTCCAGCTTCATGTCTATCCCTTTTTTTTGTTTGTTTTTGAGGCAAACAAGGGAATGGTGAAGTTGTGCTGAACAGAAACACGTTGAAACCCGAAAAATCAATTCCTTCAGTGGTTACGAGGAATCTTTCCCGAATTCATAACGAAGCCAAGATTAATTGGGGAACCCTGGTCATTAGGAAGAAATGGAAACGAGCAGCCTTTCCATGGATTCCAGAACAATTAACATTCTGTCTCAGTAATCCATAACTGTAAGCAGCTTACCAAGGCAGGCTGTGCTGTAGGACCAGCTTAGCCCTGGAACCAGAGCAGCTGTGCCAGGGATTGTCCCAGCAGCCTCGGGGTGATTTCTGTGTCCTGCTCTGGAACAGCACAGCCACTGCTAAAGTTTCCAGTGCTTTTTGCATCTCGGGGATTGGAAATATTGCAGCAGCACAGCCCCAGCCTCTGCTCTGCCCCGTGCCACAGAGCAGGGTGGGGGTGGAGAAAGAACCTCAAGAGACCCAGGTGTAAAATTCAGCTGCTAATGTCAAATCTTTCTGTTCTCACTGAGATTTCCAGGCTGGAATTTCCTCCTCTGGTTTAACACAGAGACACAAACATGTTGTCTAAATCTGGCTCTGGTTTTGATCGTATTTAAGGCACCTGAACATCTTCCCCACGCCTGCTCATCCCTCCCTACGAGCACATCGCGGGTATCCTACACCGAGGCAGGAACACAAATAGTGTCAGAACATTGGTAAACCTCTAAAAGCCCCAGGGATCGGAGATGAAATGAAAATCCAGGAGCAGCAATAATAAATCTGGAATAACTTTGCTCGCAGTCTCATATTTATAATTTCATCTCCAGTCTTTGCAAATACGGAATTTGCGGAGCAGCGCCTTGGTGAAATCAGAGCATCTCAACATCTTAATGCAGTGAAAGGGCCCCTCGGAGAGCTCACCTGCATCCCTCCCCTCTCCTTCCACATGCTTCTCTCAGCACAAAACACAATTAGGAAAAAGCTGCGAGTTTGAAAAGGTGTTGCAATAAAAGAAAAAAAGACCTCAGGAAGGCTTTGGAAGCTTGATAGTAATCAAATCTACCGCAGAAAGGAAAATCAATGCTGCTATCTTTATATATCAACATAAACATTTTTATTTCATTACAGCAACGGGAAGGACAAAGTGTAATGAATCAAGAGGGATTTTAGGAGGGGAATGAAGATGAAACAACGCAGCTTGTCACTGTTCCCGTCTCAAGAAGGATAACCCTGTCTCTCCAAAACACTGTAAATCTTTCACCCCTGGAGCCTCTGCAGCCCCAGGCAGGAAGGAGAGCAGACCTGCAGCAACAACTCACCGCCAAATTACTTCCACTTCAGCGGCTCTCTAATGGGGGATATTGATTGGGGTCGGGTGAGGTGGACAGGGCTGGGGGTGTGCACATCCCTTGCTGCCAGAGTGGGATCCAGGTGTTCTTTGGGAGAGAGGCTCCAGCCTGTGGGATGGGCGCCAGCCCTGACAGCCCCAGATCTGTCAGAAAGGACATTTCCATTCAAAGGAAACGTGATTATTTTCTTTTTGCACATTATTGCTTGTCTTTCTGTGAGAGGGCAAATACTGGGCATTTCCTGCCCCAAAATTTTAAAAGTAGCATTTCAAAAGTTTCTAAAATGTCATTGTAAGATAATCAGATAAGGGGAAAACACTTCAATGGCTAAATGAAGGAATCTGATGCCAATATAGTGGAAGCACAATCCAAGATTTTCTCCAGCCTAGCCCTGCCAGCACATGGCCAACGAGGGCTGAGGCCAAGCTCAGGAACTGCTGAGGGCTCAATCCCCCCAGCAGTGACATGGGACAGGTCCACATCGGGGTGGGACTGAGCTCAGAGTGTCTCAGCCATGCCCTGAGTAAAATTCCACACCCTCTCTTTGTCAAACAAAGCAAAATGTTCCCAAATCCTGCAGCCAGGCTGAATGTCCTTCACACAACAAGTCAACAAACAGGAGGCAGCGATGAATACATTTGCAAAAATGGGTTTGGCTCGTGGACGGAAGGGCTGAATCACTGAATAATGTATTAATGTGAGCAGCTCTCATCTGAATGAGGAAAAGCAGATTTAGAGACATGAGCAGGTCAGGCATCAGAAATTTTGGTTTGTGCAGAGTTTGGAGCACAGAATGCCGACTCCATTTCAATTAAAAATAATCTTATTAATTTCTGTTTTAAATTGTATGGAAACAGGGCAATGTTCTTGTAGCTGTTTCAGAATAAAACTGCTCAGCTTGGCAGGGCAGAATTTGGAGCAGCTTTCCCACACTTTGGGGGCTCGGTGGGGACCCTGAGGACAGGGCTGCTGGCCATGGGGAGCTGGGAGTGGGCTGCTGGGAGCCTTAAAAAGGTCAATAAATACAAAAGCAAAGTCCTGGGAGGAACACCAGGAGATGACACTGCTGGATCCAGGGACAGCTTTGCAGGAAAAGGTGCTGGGGCAGCTGGTGGACAAGTCAGGGGTAAATGGACACTGAGCCCCTGCAAAAGGTGTTAGTGAGGGGGGCAGCGTGGCAAGGAAAGGGATCCTTGGCCTCCTGGTTCCCAGTGCAAGGCCGGTGGGTCTGGCCGTCAAAATGGTCAAGAAGGGAGAACAAAATGGTCAAGGATGGAGAGCAAGATGGTCAGGGATGGAGAACAGAATGGTCAGGGATGGAGAATGAAATGGCCAGGGATGGAGAACAAAATGGTCAGGGATGGAGAATGAAATGGCCAGGGATGGAGAACAGAATGGTCAGGGATGGAGAACAAAATGGTCAGGGATGGAGAACAAAATAGTCAGGGATGGAGAATGAAATGGTCAGGGATGGAGAATGAAATGGCTAGGGATGGAGACCAGAATGGTCAGGGATGGAGAACAAAATAGTCAGGGATGGAGAATGAAAGGGTCAGGGATGGAGAACAAAATAGTCAGGGATGGAGAATGAAAGGGTCAGGGATGGAGAACAAAATAGTCAGGGATGGAGAATGAAAGGGTCAGGGATGGAGAACAAAATAGTCAGGGATGGAGAATGAAAGGGTCAGGGATGGAGAACAAAATAGTCAGGGATGGAGAATGAAAGGGTCAGGGATGGAGAACAAGATGGTCAGGGATGGAGAGGCTGAGGGGGCTGGGTCTGTTCAGCCTGAAGAAGAGAAGGTGAAGCTGAAATCTCGTCATCATCTGTTGTGGCCTGGCAGGAGGGGGATGAAGCAGCTCTTCCCAGAGGTTTGTGGGGGGCAGGTGAGAGTCCACGAGTGGGACCAGGGGAAATCCTCATTAGACAGAAGGGGAAGAGAAAATCATACTGAGGGTGATCAGGCACTGAACCAGGGGTGCAAGAGAGGCTGTGAGATATCCAAATTCAACTGGGCAAAGCTTGGAACAGGGCACCATGGATCTCCAGCACACGTGGAGCTGGATTCAGGTGCAGCCAAGAGCTCTGAGAAAGGACAGTCACAAATCCTGAATAAACCCCCTGAGGCTGTGCCCATCCCTGGGAGCTGTAGCACTTTGCCATGTACAATCACACAGGGCTGCAGGGCAGGCAGTGAATCCCTCCTGTGCACTGGCAGCTCCCAGGAGTGCTCATGGAAATGTGCCAGTGGCTGGTGCCTGCCCAGCTCCTTCCTCTGCGATCCACAGACAGCCTGTCTTCTCAATGTGTTAAGGAAATAATTTTCATAGCCTGCAGCATTTTCCTCTCAGTGCTTTCCCACACCAGCTGGCCCACAAGCAAACTCCTGGGGCTGGGTGACTCCTCCACCTCCTCCAGGCTGCTCCCTCCTGCCCACCTCATTCCCACTCTCCAGCACATCCCTGCTTTATCCCCGTGGCTCTGGAAGCACCACAGCTCTGTGCTCTGAGTTCCCTGGGCTGTTTCTGCTCCACAGCTGCCTGGAGCAAACCAGGATGATGTCTCCAAAGGGGACCTGTGCTGCCTGCCAGGGAGAGGCTGGGAATGGCTGTTCCAGCTCCTGCTTCACCTTTGTACCAACACCTTTCAAACCACGGCCACCATGCTGATGCCTTAGGTTTTAGCTTTTATATTTTTCAAATCCTGCATTCCCAGTGTGTAACTCTGCAGTGTCCTGCAGCCTGTGAGCTGCTGCTCTCTCATGCTGAGACAGACAGAACAAAGCCTCTCCAGGCTGCTCTCCAAGGACACCCAGCCCGGCCTAGGCCCAAAATGTGTAACCCAGCATCTGGAGAAGGGGGGCAAGCTGAGGGGAAATTCCATCATTAGCTAAAGTTGAATTGGTGAAATTGGGTTGAGATGCAAATGGAGCAAAGCTATAAAAGTGTGAAGAACTCGTGACTCGGGGTCCATCTTGGGTGCAGCCTTTGGCCTGCCCAGGGTGTGCCTCTGAAGGCCTTTCAAATAAATATCCACCTTTATTCCCTCACTCCTGTGTAGTGTCTGTTTCTAGGTTGGCCTCTTTAGGCATCAATGCAGGGCTCCTCTTTCGGTGTTATCAGAGCTGTTTCAGTAAAATCCAACTTCTGACAACACTTATCCTCTGGGATCTGCCTGGCAGGGCTTGGAGGCACCCAGGATTCCCTCCTGTGTCCCTGTCCCCTCTCTCTTTTTAAATAAACGTGACATCCCTTTCGCTCCTCCAGGCTGGAAACTTTCTTTTCTCTCTGGGGAGCTTCTTTCTGTTACTCCAAGGTCTCAGGAGGCTTTGGGAATAAAGAGTCCAACAAATTAGATTGGTTTCACCGAGTGGATGAGCCTGCAGCGGGGATATTGGGGTTTTGTGTGCTGTGGTTTAATTTCTTTCTCATCCTGTAAGCTCTGCAATCTCTTCCCAGCTCTTATCCCTGAGAGCAATGTTGGGATGCTTCCCTCTGCTCTGACACTGTTAACTCCTCCAAGGCTGAGGGGGAAGTGAAAAGAAGGTTGCCTGCTCTGGGCTCTCTGTAGCCCAACATCTTGTGCTGGTTTTCTCTCTGGAGGATTTGCAGAGTCTGGCTGGGGAGTCTGTTCCGAGGGTTTGTGACACCTCAGTTCATCTTTGTCACGAATTAACAGCTGAGAGGTCATTTCCCACCTCCAGCAAACATCCTTTGACCCCATTTACCTCGAGTGAAGGTTGTTCACACAGCACAGACCCTTCCCCTTCCTCCAAACCCCTCTCAGAGCTCAGGTAGGAGCAGATGGGGGCTGAGCACCCCCAGCAGTGAATCCATCCAGAACCCTCTTCCAGCATAATTTTAATTACTCAAATGTAAGTACAGAAGATATAAATAATTCAGAGTACATTTGTTTCTTTCGGGAGCCAGGCTGCTGAAGGCATTGACACTCCCACAGCTCCAGAACTGCACTCCCCAGCCAGGAAAGCAGAAGCTTGGGATGAAGCTGTGGGAAAGTCTGGAGCTGAGCCAGGTTTTCACCATCAGCCCCATCTCACCCCATAGATGCTGGTCCAGCCACTTCTTGCAGCCTCCCATGAAGGATTCGCTGGGTTTGCACCAATCTCCTCCAGTCCTCTACTGCCTGCAACACATTTTTTAAAATGTTCTTAATGAGTAAAGAGAATATTTCATGCAGTGTTTTAAATGTATGGTTTCCTACCCTACACACTCATGGAAAACAGTCAGTCTCTTTCTCTGCAGCATCTTTAAAGAGTGTTTCTGCATCCTCCCCTTCTTCTGTCTCCTCTGGTTTAGGCTGAGGAGCCCCAGTTGGTTCAGCTTCCTCCTCAGGTCCGGGGAGCTAAAAGCTGGGATGGCTGCAAGGATCAGGGGTGTGTTTAGCAGCCTCGGTCCTGCAGGGAAGGAAACTTGTGACTAGGAGAGATTTTCCTTCATGGCATCACTACAAAGTCAGCTGAGCTTCAGTGCTGCAAAGAGGTGCAAGGGATGTTAGCAACAATCCTAAAGCTCATTCCCTTCCTTCAGCTGTAGCCTTTGGATTCGTTCCACAGGCTGAGCCAGAGAGAAAGGCTTCAAAGACTGAAGATTCTGCTTCTACATTTCTTAAACACAGAAATTTTTGCAAAATCTGCTGAAGGACCCACATGTGAGTGGTTCTGCAGTGCAGAGCTGTGAGCAGGAATAGGGAATGATGCTCGTGCTGCTCTTCCCAGGAGCAAGAGTCACTCAGGGAAAAGCTCACCATGGAGCCTCAGGTTTCTGTTCTGTCAGAGTGTCTTGTAGAGGCTCTGCTAATGATGGACTCCTCTTGTTTTTACTGAGTTCCTCTGCTAAAGAGCTCAACGAGGGCTGGAGTGAACTCTGGGCACCAAGCAAAGTCTGGAAATATCCCAGAGATGGTTTAAAAAACACTTTGGACACATAACCCTGGAGACAAATTTATGCAGCTGAGACCAAATGCCTTCTAAGGAACAAATTGTAAACAATATATTTTTAGAGTTAAAAATTATTCTACTTTAATGATATCTGTTTAGTCGATGTTAGGAAGTAAATCAGTGTGTGAGTAGTAAAACAATAATGTACTTTAAACTAAATTATTAGTAAACAAATCAGTCTGGTAGGCAATGAATGCATGATACATTATTCATTTCTATTATCCAAAACACTCCACCAGCTCTCAGAGCCTGGCAATAAAGTATTCAGGATACAGTCTCCACTATCCCAGCAAGCAGTCTCTAATGTGATATTAAAGTTAAAAGAGAAGTGAAGTATATTCCCCCAAAGCAAGGTATTTGAGTAATCCTGGAATGAATCCATCTCATGCTTCTTTTTAAAGCTGAGTTTGGGGGTTTTTTGGGACTAAAGCACTTTCATTACAGCTGGAATGACACTTGTTCCCCGCTTGGGTCCCGTTACCAACCCGAGAATTGCTCCCAAGATGACTCAGTGGCACAGGCTGAGTCCGGGCTGCTCCTGCTGCCTCCTTCATCCCCACTGGGGAGCCTGGAGAGCCTGAGCCTGACCCCAGCTGCCTTCCCAGCCCATCAGCCAGGGCTTGTCCACACTTTGCAGAAGGAAAAAGCCACATGAGGCTGAGGTTTGGTGCCATAAGACCTTCCCTGGCCAGGTTCTGCCTCATTCCTGTTGCCACCTGGCCCATGCTGGGATGGGAGCAGGATGAAGGATGGGGAGGGGGTTTCTGCCCACAGCCAGGAGACCCTGGAATTGCACCCAATGCCCCTGGTGCATTTTGAAGCCTCAGGAAGCTCTGCCCTGCATGGTGGAGGGAGAGCATGGATAATTTCACAGAATCATGGAATGGTTTGGGTTGGAAGGGGCTTAAAGCTCATCTCATTTCCCCCCTGCCACGGGCAGGGACACCTTCCACTGTCCCAGGCTGCTCCAAGCCCTGTCCAACCTGGCCTTGGGCACTGCCAGGGATCCAGGGGCAGCCACAGCTTCTCTGGGCACCCTGTGCCAGGGCCTCCCCACCCTCACAGGGAGGAACTTTTAGATCTCACCTCAGAGTATAAAACCATTCTTCCATAGCTGATCTTGGCAGAATGAAATCACTTTCCAGGGTGGGTGTGGAAAGCTGAGGTCCTGAACAGATGAGGCCAGTTATTCCCTCCAGGAACTGAGGTGCATTTTCAGTGTCTCACCTGTTCATTTGTGCACGGGTCTGACTGCAGAGGTGGTCTGACTGCATGGTCAACAATCGGGGATGTCCAAAACATAAATCAGGCCATGCCAAAGGTGAGGAGGATTGAACGAGGTGGAGGAAAGGCTCCAGGCTCTGTCCTTTCCTTGACAAGCTCTCCTAGAAAAGAAGGTCCCCTCCAGAGGCCATAGCCCTTCCATCCCCACTGGGATGCTCAAACTGAAAACCAAAAAGCATGGACAAACATCAAGTCAGGAGACTGTGAGAATATGAAAACAACTTCAGAAAAATAGCAGTAATATTCAGATAAGGAATTGAGAACAGAATGCTAACACTGCTTGCATGGAAAACCACAAAAGACAGCCCCTCAAAGAGGTTAAACAGTTGTAGGAGCAGCTTACAGAACCTCTAACACACTAAGAAAAGGATTCAAGAGCTGAAAATTGTTCTGACAACTCCTAAGGCCTTTGGCAACCCAAGTGTAGAAGGAGGCTCAGAGAAGGGAAAGGCACAGCAGGAAAACATGGGGCTCGTGTTGCATCTGCACCCACCGAGGCTGGGGGGTCAGAGCCTCCCTGCACAGGAGACTTGTCATGGACCGAGGCATTTCTAGCTGAGGTGACAGGGAGAAGTGACAAGGTGAGCAGCAGCAGATTGCCAGGGCCAGGTGGTGCTCTCAGGATCAGGAGGAGGTGCTGGAGCTGGGCACTGTGGGGTGGGAGCTCCTGCTCCAGCCTGCCCCGAGCCCAGACTGAGCAGTGACAGCTCTGCTGCTGTTTTATAAACAGAGCTGGAAAGGTCCAGGGAGGCACGTGTCTGCCATCTGCAGTAGGGAACTGCGTGGAAGCTGTTCCAAAGGCTGGAGTGAGGAGACACGTGGCTGAATATGGTCTGTTAGGGATGATTTTTACTTTTTTTTTTTGAGAAAATTCATGCCTCAAAAATCTACAAAAGGCAGTGATGCCTAAAGAGGCCAACCTAGAAACAGAGACTGGACAGGAGTAAGGGAATAAAGGTGGATATTTATTTGAAAGGCCTTCAGAGGCACACCCTGGGCAGGCCAAAGGCTGCACCCAAGATGGACCCCGAGTCACGAGTTCTTCACACTTTTATAGCTTTGCTCCATTTGCATCTCAACCCAATTTCACCAATTAAACTTCAGCTAATGATGGAATTTCCCCTCAGCTTGCCCCCCTTCTCAAGATGCTGGGTTACACATTTTGGGCCTAGGCCGGGCTGGGTGTCCTTGGAGAGCAGCCTGGAGAGGCTTTGTTCTGTCTGTCTCAGCATGAGAGAGCAGCAGCTCCCAGGCTGCAGGGCACTGCAGAGTTACACACTGGGAATGCAGCATTTGAAAAATATAAAAGGTAAAATGTAAGGCATCAGCAGTAAAATCCTGATTGATGTGTAGGTGGTGAGGAGGGAAGCAATTTTATTGTCTCTCCCAGGATCTCTTCCTGGGTGACAGACACAAGATCCAGGGAGTCCCTGCAGCAAAAGAGAACCAAAGAATATTCAGGGAAATGTTCTTCCCCCAGAGGGTGCTGGGGCACTGACCAGGCTCCCCAGAGAGAAGGCTCCTCTGGCTCTGTGGGCACCTTCACCTTCCTGCAGAAGCAGCAGGTGCAGGAAGTTTACCTTGGTTCAGAAATTAAACAAATTCATGGAGAGAAGAATCCATGGAGGGCTGTTAAATATCAAAACACCACCTCTGTCTCAATGCTGCAGATCTCTGGAGGGCAGGAAATAAATCAGGAAATACCCAAATCTGCTGTTCTTGTACGAAGTCCCAGATTAAGTGCAGCAATAATAATTGGAATATTTTGCCCATTGAGCTCGATGAGTGGTTATTGATCCTTGGCTCATTTATAAGTAGCTAATTGTGAGTGTTTGCTGTTAGCCTGTTGCATTAAGTTTATCAATGTAATTATAAATTACTTCCGCTGATTGAATACTTGTGGGAGGCTTACATTCTTTCACTTATTTTTGACAAATATTTATAATTCAGCCTTATCTGTGGCTGCGTAGATGTTGTTCTGGAACCACTAATAGAGCTGAAGGAGGAATAAAATGTAATGGATAATTTATTTAATGAATTTGGCTACTTCTCCCGCTCATGAATTTTTTTTTTTGCCAGCAGTTTGTGTCGTGTGTTTGTTTGTTATTTTAAAATATTGGGTGATTGTTAATGCCCCTTCCTGCTCTGGGAATTGCTTGGCTGTTTCTGGTCTTGCTCCACTATGTCCATGGCTGGTTCTCAGAAATGGATCATCTGCTTTGAAGTCCTCTAATGTTCATTCAAAAGCTGACATTTCCCTGCTTTTTCAGGGAATATGAGCACAAAACTCAGGCTTGGAGCCTAAATAAAGGAGTTGGGTGATCTCTCAGGGAGCAAATATCTACATATTCACAGGTATAAAGTGATACTGTCATTTCTGCTCGGCTTTGAGCACCACGTGGGCACGTCTCCCTCCAGACATGATGGTCCCTGCAGGGGCCTGGGTTGTCCTGGGTTTGGTGCTGCTTTTCCTCCTCCCAGCCCTTGAGGATTTGCTCTCCACAGTGTGATTTCCACTGCTGTCCAAAGAAATGGGAGAAGGGGAAGCTGGAGGATAGCACATGGCGTGGAGAAAGGCAGAGGTGTTATTAATGAACTGGGGGGAGTTGGTTTTTGTAGTCCCAAGTGATTAAGAGTACCTGTGTTGCGGGTGATTAGAGTTCTTGGTTAATTGTTAATAATAAGGTTCATTGTTACATTTGACTGTTTTCCTATGGGTTAATGGGGTTTTTTGATAAGTGTACTTTATGTATTAGTGTTAGGGTAAGTGGCAGAGAACTCTCTAGAAAGAAGATGTCACCATGAGATTATCATAAGGGGATAGAGCTGAAACCCTGATCGGACCAGGACTGGCCAAATCATTCAATGCCCAGACATCACCCCACTGACCTGAGCCAATGCCCTGGACAACGAGCCACTGACAGCCCATCAGCAGCCCGAAAGGGGGCAGGACTCCAGGGAGGAGGGGGGTGCTTTCCAGAGGGGTATAAAAGAGCCATCCCCTGGCAGGCAGGGCCTGTGACCATCCTGCTCCATGGTGGTCACACACCCAGCGTGGGTCCTTCCCTCAGGGGTGGGCTAATTGCTGCAGCAAACCCCAATTGTTCTGTTTTTGTTAATAAACTGTTCCTGCTTTTGGCAAGTTGGCACAATCTGTTTATTTCAGAGGGGCCACCTGTCCCACCAGAACCTTCCAGGAGCTGATGGCTCCCCGGGACTTGCTGTGGGGACAGAGAATCCCAGAATATCCTGAGCTGGAAGGGTCCCACAAGGATCATCGGGGATGGACTCCTGCTCAGGCTGAGCCCCTGGGAACACAAATCAGCGGGGTGACAGCACAAAGATGAACAAAACATCAACGCAATCTCTCCCTGCCCTCGCTCTCCAGGGCTCTGAGGTAGCTGGTGTGATTCAGCTCTCCTGATTTGTTCCAAGCTCCTCGCTCTGAGGCTGGGCTGAGTGAGAGAGCTCGTGCTCAGCAGGGCGAGGGAGGCTGAGAGAGTTCCTGCCCTTGCTCAATTTACGATATTGTAGTTGTATAATATGATTTTCCCCCTTGTATTAGATTTTGGGTGGATTTCACAAATGGCAGGAAAACAGGCAGGGACACAAGTTTTATAGCTCCTGAGGGCTCCAAAAGCCCGTTATTGAATTCCAGCGAGGGCATAACAAAGGTGAGAAGCTGAGTCAGAATCTTGACGCAAAGCTCACGGAAGCCTCGGGCCCCGGGGCTCAGTGCTGACGTGGGCACTGGGCAGCAGGTGAAAATCCTGTCTGCCTGCCCACACTTCCCTGGCTGGTGCCTTCTTCATCCTCTTCTCCTCTGTCCCATGCCTGGCTGAGGGCCAGAGCAGTGGGTGATGGTCAGGGCTTGGATGAGCCCCTCTGGGGGAGAGGAAGGACAGCCAGAGGGAAGGGAACTGGGGAAAGCTCCCAGGCTGGGGTCTGGGGTTTGCTTCTGGATTCTCTGTGAAACGTTGGCTTTCCCTGATTATCCCAAAATGACAACTCCAGTTACATGAGAAAAATGCAGCTCAGACAACTCACAACCCCATGGATCCAGCACCAGAGGCTTTTATGAATCTTTGTTGGCAGGGCTAGCTGCTTGTTTGCAGTCCTGTCTTTATTCCCGTGCATTTATCCCATGGAAGACCAGCTGGGATGTGTGGCTGTGCTCATGTTCCTGGCTGCTGCAGGGCAGTGCTGGGTGCCTCACAGCTGTGAGCAGCGAAATGCTGTGGGTTGCCTTCCAAAGGAATCATTTTTCATCAGAAATCATGACAAGGCAACAACATTTTGCATCCTCCATCCAGGCTTTTGGCATCAAGTCCGTGGGGAGTTCTGGCTGGTGTTCTGCCTCACAGTGGGGATTTAAAGGCACAGCTGAGGTGGATGGGAATTTGTTTTGTGGAGTGAAGAGCCGGGGCTCAGTCACAGGAGGGGTCAGGCAGGTGGAATGGGGCTGCTCTGGCTCTCCCAGCGAGGATCCAGGACCTTGATAGGGACGTGTAGGCAACACTTTTTAAGTGTTTTAAGTGGTCTAAATCAGGTTTTTAAGTGGTTTAAGTGTTTATGAACACTTCCAACCTGCAGCCTCGATGTGGGGCTGCTGGTACCTTAAAGAGAGGTTTTTAGGAGGTCTGGGAAGTTCCTTCCAGAAGCTGGTGGAGTGGGAGTCCGTGGAGCAAAGGGGAACCAAAGAATATCAGGGAAAGGTTCTTCCCCCAGAGGGTGCTGGGCACTGCCCAGGCTCCCTAGGGAATGGGCACGGCCCCGAGGCTGCCAGAGCTCCAGGAGCGTTTGGGTAGCGCTGCCAGGGATGCCCAGGGTGGGGTTGTTGGGGTGTGTGGGCAGGACCAGGAGCTGGGCTGGGTTATCTTGTGGGCCCCTCCCAGCTCAGGGTGTTCCATGATTCTGTGATCTCTCCCCAAATCCAGGCAGTATCACTCACCTCCTGGGTGAGAGGCCAGCTGGAGTGAGGCTGGAGCCCCAGGGACATGAGGACAGCGTTCTCCAGAGGTTTCTGTCTCACCATTTCATCAGCAAGTGTCTAATTAAGCTCTCAGAATACGCCCTGTTCCAGACTGGCCTGTGGATGGAATTGACCTTTAAAAAGGGGCCGGACACCTCCAGGACTGGACAGCAGGTGAGCATTAATCTGAGAGATAAATTTTTAATGCTGCCCCTTAAAATCTCCAATTGTCTGCAAGATTCATTTCCTCGCCTCTCTGGGCTTGTTCCTGCACCCGACAGAATTGCAGGAATGGTGTTGCAGTGGTGGAGGACACACAGGAACCTTGCAGTTCGTGTCTCCAAGGCTGGGTGGCTGTGTCCTGGATGGGCTCTGAGGGGCTGCTGGGTCTCCTTCCATTCTCATCTGCCTCCCCGAGTGCTGGATTCTCTGGGAAATGTTGCCTTTCCCTGATCATCCCAAAATGACATCTCCAGTTACACAAGAAAAATGAAGCTCAGGCAATTCACAACCCCATGGATCCAGCACCAGAGGCTTTTATGAATCTTTTTATGAACACGCTGCCAGGACTCGTTATCTGGGGCTGCACCACAGCCTCATCAGCCCCTCCATTCACTCCCACGGAAAAGTTTCTTTGCCACAGTGAGAAAAACATCCGAAAACAAGTGGAAATGGCAGAGTAGCACCCTGCCCCAGTGCCACACGGGACCTGGGGCTGGCTGCTCACCATGGGGAGGTACAGACAGATCCCACAGCTCAGCACAGAGCCAGGCACATCCCTAAATCCCAACCACAGGAGCAGAGCAAGAGCCTTCCAGCAAACTGCAGTGTTTAACACCACGTTCTGTGCTAAATCATCATCTTTCTAACAGAGCTGCTGTGGGAATAGAGATGGAGACATAAAAGGGATAAAAAAAAAAATCTGTATTTTGCATTTTGCTGGAATGAGCTGCTGCTAATTGTTCGTGTCCAGCTCCTGTTTAAGCCACGGTTTTGTTGCACAGCTCCTAAATTAAATTGGCTCTGGAGCAAACCCTCCCCCAGCAGCTCTGCACGGCCTCTCTGGGCTGCTACATCCATGCACGTCCTGCTCCTGCACTCTTGATTAGCTCTTAATTAATTAGGAACCTGTGCTTGCTCCGAGGACAGAGGACATTCCATGGGGAAGCATCCTGGGAAGGAGCTGTTTAACAGAGCCTTGAGTGAGGCTGATCCAGCTTTTTTTGCCCCCAAGGGGATTGGTTTCTGTTCATTTGCAGTGTCTGGGAGGCTCCTGGAGGGGGGGGTTCCCTGTTCACCCCCTCCTGCCCCATCCTCCCCCCTCTCCAAGCCTGAAGTTGGGTTTCTCAGCCCATCTCAGCGTGGTTGGGTCACCTGCACACTGCAGCCACAGCACACCCCAGGCCTGATGCTGGGGTGGGTTAGGCAGGGAGGGATCCTTCCAGCTCCCTGTCCATCCCTGTCTGTCCCAAAGTTTCTCTGACCAGTGGCTCTGGGTGTGTGCCCTCTGCCAGATCATGGGTGTGTGAGCAGCAGTTGTGCTCTGACCTTTTTGGGAGCTGATTAGTTGTTAATCCCCCCTCTCCAGTGCCAAACAGCTGCTGAACTCCTTGTGGAGGTGTCCAAGGCCAGGCTGGATGGACACTGAGCACCCAGTCTGGTGGAACATGTCCCTGCCCATAGCAGGAGGTTGCAGTGAGATGGTCTTCAAGGTCCTCTCAAACCCAAACCATCTCAGGATTCTGTGATTCTCTGTTTTCATCTTTAAAACATGAAATTCTGCCTCTTCTGTCAGTCCTTTCCTTTGCTCTCCTCTTACTCAGGGAACCACCCTCAGGTGTTTCAAGCTTTACATCTGAAGGGCCAAGACATGACAGGGGAAAGGGCTTTTTCCAGACCTGTGGAAAACTTTCCCAGTTCTGTGGAGCAGTGGGAACGTTGGTGTGGGTCTTTCTTGCTCTCTTACAGAAAGTTAATGCTTCTCTGATGTGCAGAGCTTGTGACATACTCCAGATTTCCCTGGCTTTTTCCCTGTCAGGGCAGCCAGGAGAGTCCTGTCAAAGACATGAGTAAGGGTTTAGTAAAGGGTGAGCAAGGTCTTGATGCCTTACATTTTAGCTTTTATATTTCTCAAATCCTGCATTCCCAGTGTGTAACTCTGCAGTGTCCTGTAGCCTGTGAGCTGCTGCTCTCTCATGCTGAGACAGACAGAACAAAGCCTCTCCAGGCTGCTCTCCAAGGACACCCAGCCCGGCCTAGGCCCAAAATGTGTAACCCAGCATCTTGAGAAGGGGGGCAAGCTGAGGGGAAATTCCATCATTAGCTAAAGTTTAATTGGTGCAATTGGGTTGAGATGCAAATGGCCCAAAGCTATAAAAGTGTGAAGAACTCGTGACTCGGGGTCCATCTTGGGTGCAGCCTTTGGCCTGCCCAGGGTGTGCCTCTGAAGGCCTTTCAAATAAATATCCACCTTTATTCCCTTCCTCCTGTCTAGTGTCTGTTTCTAGATTGGCCTCTTTAGGCATCAGTCTGTGCTCTTCCCTTCACAGGAAGGGTTTGGGATAAGGGACAATCCAGGTTGTGTAAGGCAGAGGAAAAGGAATATTTTAACAATGCTCTGTGAGTCTCACTGCCTGTGGCTTAAAGGCTGGCAATGAAGGTCTCTGCCCTTCGTGTAGGTTTTCCTCATAATCACCTTGGAAATCAAGCAATAACCGTGGAGCAGGGCAATGGGAGCAGCTTTGTGCTGCTCCAGGATGGAGATCCACAGGCTCCCACTAAATGCAAGGGTGAGACCCACGCAGGGCATTCCAGAGGTGACCGCTGGGCTTGGGGAAGGGGCTGCAGGGGCAGGAAGGGCCCTGGGGCTGGTGGCAGCAGTGATGGGTAGGGTGGGACCCTCGGGCAGCAGCGTCAATCCTGGAAGCTCCTCCTGGTGCTGGAGCAGGGTGGGAGGGCTCTGCTGCCATGGTCCTGACACGGGACCTCCTCGTTCCTGCTGCAGCAGTGCCCCTTGGAGCATTTCCCATGGCTGGGAAGCTGCCATCCCATAAAAGCAGCTATTCCTCCCCGTGGCAGGGCTTGGAATGAGATGATCTTTAAGGCCCCTTAAACCCCAAATAATTCTGTTTTTCTATAGCTTAAAGCATTGCTGGCCAAGGAGAGGCTGCTCCAGCCCCTTAACTCCATCCCAGAGCAGAGAGATTTCTTCCCCTTGCCCCATGCTGGGAATGAATTTGGGAATGTCAGGGCCACATCCCGTGAGTCAGGCACTGGACCAGGGGAAGAGCTCCTCACTCCCTGGTTCTCACAGCGTGGAGCAGCCTGAGCCCGGTGGGACTGGGCTCCTGAGCAGCACAGAAGTTCCTGCTGATACTGCAGGGGAGAAATGCTGCATCAAAGCAGGAAATATCCAATGTGCATTGCAAATGAAGAGGTTTTTCATTTGTGTTCCAAAGGAGGAAAAATATCACCAAGCCCAGTTAATAACACAGGGAAGCTCTTGTGGTTATCAGGGATCTTCAGCTCTAATCCCCTCTGATAACAGTAAATTGAAGCAGCTCCTCTGCTGAGGCTTTTCTGTTGCTGGATTGTACCCATATAATAAGAGAAATGGGCACTGCCTCTCCTATTTACCATTCCTTCATTTAAATAAGTTTTTAAACTGCACTTGCCTCTCTTCAGAGACATCTGATGTACTGCATTTTAAATAGAAACCACTCCTGCAACAATACCTCTTTCTATCAAGATTTGTAATCAGGCTGTTCCTGTTGAACTGCTGTTATTCAAGTTATTAATTTGTCATTTTGCACAGAGTCTGATCAGAGAAGGAGATGAACAGGAGGGTCTGTGCACCTGCAGGCAGAGCAGGATGGATTTAATTAGAGCGAAGAAAGCTGCAGGTTTTATTTTGTGTTTGTGTTGTTGGTTTGGTTTTTCCTCAGCCCAGCATTTTAAGAGCTTACGCAGCAATCTGCATAAATTACTATGCAGATTTTTACTTAGCTTCTTACACCTAATTTGATTAATGATAATGACTTTGACAGGGTAGATGGAGAGGGAGTTTTTCAAAAGCATGGAGTGACAGGACAAGGGAAATGCCCCTAGGCTGAAGAAGATGGGATATTGGAAGGGAATTGTTCCCTGGGAGGGTGGAAGGCCCTGGCACAGGGTGCCCAGAGAAGCTGTGGCTGCCCCTGGATCCCTGGCAGTGCCCAAGGCCAGGCTGGACACTGGGGTTTGGAGCAGCCTGGGATAGGGGAAGATGTGATCTCTCCCCAAATCCAGGCAGTATCACTCACCTCCTGGGTGAGAGGCCAGCTGGAGTGAGGCTGGAGCCCCAGGGACACGAGGACAGCGTTCTCCAGAGGTTTCCTTCTCACCATTTCATCAGCAAGTGTCTAATTAAGCTCTCAGAACACGCCCTGCTCCAGACTGGCCTGTGGATGAAAGTCCCCCCCTGCCCATGGGACTTTAAGGTCCCTTCCAGCCCAACCCATTCTATGGTTCTCAGGTCACAGCAAATTTTGTGTGAGGGAACAAGATGGATCAGCCTCGGTGCTGTTCACTCCAGAGACAGCAAACACTGCAATCAGGCCTTTAACGTGGATTTCAGGATGATTTCCTGCTCTTGGGCTGTGTCTGTGCAGGCAGGGAGCTGGGAACCTTTGCACTGAACCTGAGCTTTGTTTCCTGAGCTCAGTCCTGCCCTGCCCTGCCCAGACCAAGCTTCTGCCGCTGGAAATTCCCTGGGGCAGGTTTGATGTCCCACGCAGTATCACTGCCTGGTGATTCAGACCTCTCCAACTGCTTCAGGCTCCTTCCCTTCACTTGCTGGCTGGCACAGCAAAGTAAAGCTTTCCATCCATTCTCCTGCTCCCAGTTCAAGCCCAGCAACCCTCTGCCGTTGGTTTTTGCCCCAGGAAAGGTGTGAGGAAGAGTACAAATATTAATTAGAAGAGGCTGACATTTTTTCTCCCCATTTCTCTTTCACACTTTCACCCATATTTTACTGTGAGGAGAGTGCAGCCCTGGGACACAGCCTGGAGAGGCCACAGGATCACTGTCCTTGGAGGTTTTTAAGGCTCAACTGGGGAAAGTTGTGGCTGAGTTGGTCTAGAGTTGATCCTAATCCTACTTTGAGAAGGATCTTGGGCCAAAGAGCTCCAGCAATTCCCATTTCTGTGGTTCCTGAGGTTCTGTGCAAAGCCAGCCCCAGTTTGCTGTTCCTGAAGAGCCTCCGTAGGAGTGATTTTATTTGGGTGAAAGAAGAAGCTGAGACTGTGATCCTACTTTCCCAACATGAATTAAAAAAAAAAAAAAGAATTCTGGCAGTAAGAGAAGCCCCATTTTTATTGATGCTGCACAGAGGCAAGTGATTTTGCATCTAGTTTTAGGAGAGCAGTATAACTGCTTTTGACAGCCTGGTCTAATAATAATAAAAAGGCCCAGCTCCTCGTATTGCAACCTGCTAGCAAAGCTGGAGTGTGAATTTATCCCATAAAAATTCATCTACCATGGCTAAAGCCCTGTAAATTGAGTCCTGTGTTTTGGTTGTTAAATAAAAACAAAAACACACCACAGAGTAATGACAGAAACGCTGCTCAGCTCTTGCAATTGTGTCTTGTTAAAACATCACTTAGGGTAATTTACAGGCTTTGATTAAAGCATATATTTCAATGAATTATGGTTTCCCATCTCTCCCCTTCTCCCGCTCCCCCCTCACCCCGTGGGGATGTAAAACACCACGCTGAGGCTGGATTCCTTCAGGGAGAAACCAGGAACCCTGCACCATAAACCCTTGGCACACTTTGGTGTGCACTGCCTGCCACCAGCCACGGGCCTTTGTTACAGCTCAGAAGGCTGAGATGCTCCCTGGGGTGGCTGGAGAGGTTTTTGGGAAGCAGCAGGGGAGATGCTGCCCCACAGCCAGGGCTGTGCCCCACCCTCCCTGCCCTTCTCCACCTCAAACCTCCGTCCTTGCTTGTGCCCCAATCACTGCTGAGAGCACAGCAGAGGATGTTTGCAAGCCTGAAACCCAAGCTCAAGGAGAGAAGTTTGTATTAAAGTGCTTTCAGACATCAGGGAGTGCTCCTGGGCTGTCTCAGCTAAGCTCGGCTGTGTTAGATGGGAGCAAAATCCAGCGAGCTGTGTCTGCCTCTGCCGGGGAGTGAGGGAGCACCCGCAGGGATTCCTCCTTTGATCCCTGTCCCAGGAGCCTGGAACATGCAGCTTGTGCTCTCCCTGAGCCACAGGCTCAGCTTTTTGTTGAATTTAAAGGCCTTCAATGGATTATTCTTCTGTGAACTTGCCCAGCTGCTTTTTGAACCCATCTAAAATCTCTTCTCCGCAGGTTCCTGCAGGAAGAAGATCCCCAGCTGAGCTCTGGGGTGTGTGAAAAGGGCCTCCTGAGGCCTGTTTTGAACCTGCAAATTACTGATTTCACTTCATGGTCCCAAATTCTTGCGTTAGAATAGACCACAGTGACTCATTTCCTCCCTCCTGTCTTTGTGTGTCATTCCATCTTCTGTGCCTCTCTATTCCTATTTTCTGTTTCCCATCCTGAGAGGTCCTGATCTGTTTGGCTGCTTCTCGTTTGGGAGCTGTTTCATACCTCTGATGGCTTTTGCTGCTTTCCCCTGGACACCTTTCATTCCCACTTTGCTCTTTTCCCAACAGAAGGCCCAGGCTGTGCCCAGCTCTCGAGACGGTGGGAAGCCATGAATTTATGCAGTGGCAGAAGGCACCAAAATAGATGTTCTGTCTTTCATTCCCTAATAATTCCCACTGTTTCGTTCGCTTTTTTTTTTTTTTTGGCCGTGTCTGAGTTTTTCACAGAGCCTCGAGATCCCCACCCTGCATGCACAGAGCCCAATATTAGAAATACAGAATTGCTGATTAGCATCCCATTTATCCCCATGCACATGCACCGTGTGGATTTATCCACATTAGGCTTAATCCAGCATTTGCTTGCCTGCTCAGCCAGGTTTTTCTGCAAGTCTTTGCAGCCAGCTCCCATTTTTTGCTGCTCTGAGAAACTTTGGGTCACGAGGAAATGCAGCTGAAGGGACAGAAGCACCTGGAGTTTTATATCATAGAAATATGGAATGGTTTGGGTTGGAAGGGACCTTAAAGCCCATCTCATTCCACCCCTTCCATGGGCAGGGACACCTTGCACCAGCCCAGGGTGCTCATGCAGCTCCAAATCTATGAACACTTCCGAAGCAGCTCATCCCTGCCCATGGTCCTCTCAGGGAAGTGCTTAATTTTTTATTATTATTTATGGCTTTTACTTTTGTGTGCAGAATGACACAAAGTCATGGAGGAACTTCTCCCTGTGACATTCAGCAAGAAACTGAGGGCACGGAGGAAGGTTTGGGCTGGCCGAGGGTTTCCTTCAGCCCAGATTATGGTTGCCATTTCTATTGCAGTGTCCCCAGACTGAGCCAGCCCCTTGCAGCTCAGAATCATTTGAATTCCTTTGGGTTTGACAGGCTCTGACAGACCCCAATCCATCTCCTGCTTCCAAAACTGTTGTTAGAAGCCCTGATTATTTCATGACTTCCATTCTGTTTGTGTGCTGACACTGCTTTCCTGTGCTGTGCGCTCCTGGCAGATGTGAATTTTATAACAAAACACATAAATTTACAGCAAGTCTCTCCAGCAGTAATATCTGGGAGTTTTCCATCAGCTGCCAGCGAGCTGCAGCAGTAAATGAAGCTCCCTTCCAGCAGCTGCACAGCACTGGAACCAACAAACCCTTCCTGTGGCAGCCCACAAATCAGACCGAGCTCTCTCTCTGAGGGGACAGGGATGTGCAGGGGCAGAATAACAACATTTTTCCACATTAGTGCTATTTCACTTCTGGAAAACAAAGATGCAAGCCCTGCCTCTTCATGGGAAACTGATCCCAACTGGCCATCCCAGTTCCCACTGGAGTAAGCAAATTCTGACACCCCCAGAGGACATTTTCATCTTCCCCATCACTGCTCCTGCCAGGAGCAGGCTGTTCCCCTCCTGAGCCCTGGAGTGGCTGCAGTGGGATGAGCCTCTCCCCACATCCATGAAATCCAAACCCGAGCATCCTCCTGCAGCTCCAGCTTGATGCCAGTCTGTTATCAGTGCCTGGTCACCTTCCTGCAGAGCTGGAGGATAAAATCAGCCATTGTGTGGCACCAGGAGGACGGGCAGTGCCCACACTGAAGGGCCAGTGGTGCAGCCCAGTGGCTGGGCTGGGATAAAGCAGCACAAAACTGCCCAGGGGGTGAATCTGATCCAGTGGGAAAAGCCTACGGTGCCTTTCCTCCTGCACCTACAGCATCTCTTATCTGCTGCTAGATCCTCCAAATCCAGCATTTAGCACCAGCCAGACGTGAGCTCTGAGCTCCGTGCTCTTGGGGGAGGGAAAGCAGGGACACACAGACCATTTCTGCCCCTCCAGCGCTGAGTTTGCTTCTCCCAGGAGCCTCCTTCGGGTGGGTGAATGTTCCTGGCCCTGCTTTGTGCCGGGTTGTTTTGGCACCTGCTGAGCAGTGGAACTGCCGAGCTCCTGAGCAGCTGGGAATGCTTTGAAGACCTCAGCCTTACCCAGGGCTGGCTTTTCTCCTCTCCATTTCTGACAGCAGCAGAGGGGACCTTTGGGCGCTTCAAAGCCCGATTTTAATCACTTACCTGATTGAAGTGATCGCCTCCTTTAACTCTGATATTCTTGTCATTAGCCTGCCGACCTCTGGGATGAAGGGATTCATCTTCAAAAGCCAAACTGGCTTTGTCTTTGCTGGGCCTGGGGCTGCTCCTGCTTCCCCAGTGTGGGATTCACTGCTCAGCACTGGGTACAGGGGTCGTGCTCTGCCCTGGAGACCAGGAGGGGCTGCTGCACCTCTGCCAGTCTCGTTGTCCCTGACTTTATTTGCTGTGGAGAGATTTAATTCCACTGTCTTAGTGTGGGATTAAAGAGGAGGATGTGTCCCCTTCTCTTGCCAGCTTTAGAGATGAATTTTTTCACATATACACCAGAGAATTCCGTGCACTCCTTGCTGTTTCCTAATTCAGAAGAGCTCTCTGCCACCCAGGGCTGGTTTTTCCTGTTGCAGTGATACCTGGGGATGCAGAGGAATTCCAGAGCCTGCACCCACCTTACACTGGGTGCAGTGCAGCTGGGACCCACACAGCTCCAGGGGCTGAGGCAATCCAGGCCAGAGGGGTGGAATGGATGCAGAGGGGTGGAATGGATGCAGATGGATGGAATGGGTTCAGAGGGATGCAATGGATGCAGAGGGAGGGAATGGATGCAGATGGATGGAATGGGTGCAGATGGATGGAATGATGGCAGAGGGATGGAATGGATGCAGAGGGAGGGAATGGATGCAGATGGATGGAATGGATGCAGATGGATGGAATGGATGCAGAGGGATGGAATGATGGCAGAGGGAATGGATACAGAGGGATGGAATGGGTGTAGATGGACGGTATGGGTGCAGAGGGATGGGATGGAATGGATGCAGAAGGATGGAATGATGGCAGAGGGATGGAATGGATACAGAAGGATGGAATGGGTGTAGATGGATGGTATGGGTGCAGAGGGATGGGATGGAATGGATGCAGAAGGATGGAATGATGGCAGAGGGATGGAATGGGTGCAGCTGGATGCAGTGAACCAGCTGGTGGGATGGCTGCTGGAAAGCACAGGCATGCACCAGTGCAAACCAGTCCTGCCAGGGTCACTTACTGGGAGTGGGGGGCTGTCTGTGACTCCAGCCTGTCTGTGGCCATGGGACAGCCACAATTCCTGGTTTCTCTCTTTGGGACAAATCCATCTGATTTACTGTTTGGCTTTTTATGGCTCAGAAGACATTGGGCCAGTAGACAACAGTCTTGCCTGGGCACAGATCTGGACCAGAACACTTCTAGGGGTACCACAATATAAAAAAAGACATTAAGCTGTTAGAGAGTGTCCAAATGAGGCCACGAGGATAGGGAAGGGTCTGGAGGGGAAACGTTATGAGGAGCACATGGTTTGTTCAGCCTGGAGAAGAGGCGACTAAGGGGAGGCCTCATTGGGGTCTCCAACATCCTCATGAGGAGCAGCAGAGGGGCAGCTCTGATCTCTGCTGGGACAGGGACAGCACCCAGGGAATGGCTGGAGCTGTGCCAAGGAGGGTCAGGTTGGATATCAGGGAAAGGTTCTTCCCCCAGAGGTGCTGGGCACTGCCCAGGCTCCCCAGGGAATGGGCACGGCCCCGAGGCTGCCAGAGCTCCAGGAGCTCCCAGGGATGCCCAGGGTGGGGTTGTTGGGGTGTCTGTGCAAGGCTGGTGCTGGGCTGGATGATCCTGTGGGTCCCTCCCAGCTCAGGATATTCCACAATTCCCTGATCTTTAGTGCACTTTATGATTGGGGTGATACCTCCACCTGCCCCTGTGTCTGTCAGAGGTGCTCCCACAGCTCTGGGCTCCTCTGATAGCACACATCACTGCCAGGACCCAATCCCCAGGTTCTAAAGCCAACCCCGACCCTTTCTGTGTGTAAATCCCATTTCCTCTGGGCATTTCCCACCAGAGCTGAGTCCATGTGCCAAGGGGAATCCTGGCTGCCCTGCCCCAGGATCTGCTCCCTGTAGGAGCTGGAGGAGCCCCAGGCTGCTCTGTGCCCCTCAGGGTCACGGTGCCAGAGGGGATGGAGGGCAGCAGTGAGTGGCTCTGACACAGAGGTGCCAGTCTGGCCTGATTTTCACAGTCTTGAGCTGTTCCAAAGGATGAATTTTCCGAACGTTTGTTCCTCTCAGCAGGAGCTATTGTTTCTGACATATTTATCCAGCTCAGTGCTACCTTGAGATATCACTTTTGACAGATAACCTTCTTAAATTAAACATACAAATGTGCCCTACTGAGAGGGAAGATGTGAGCACTAATGGCTCTGAGAATGATGGAGATACCTGCCCATTAGCTCCTCCTGAGCTGCTAAATGTGCTCCTGTATTAGGAACAGAACCAGGGAGGCAGCAGGATCAAAGGGGGAATGGGGAGAGAGATCACACTGCTGAGGTTTGAGATGAAATGCTCTTCAAACTGAGGGGTGGGAGAGGCCAGGGCACAGAATTCAGGTTTCTGTGTATGAAAACAGGGGCCAAGCTAAAGAGAAAGGGGCTGAGTCCAGGGGATGAGCTGCCAGCAGGAGGTTCAGCTGCTCCAGGACCCAGAGAATTCCCTAACACCTTTCCTGTGTTTTCCCAGCCCTCTGCCCTTGGTGGCTCTGGCACAGGGCATGGCCCAAGCTGAAATCAAAGAGGAGAAAAAGGAGGTCCTTGGGGTCCCTGTGAGGAGAGTGGCCTCAATTCCTGTAATTTGCCAGAAATATTTCCCCAGAACCCAGCAGATAATGATGCCTTAGGTTTTAACTTTTATATTTTTCCAATCCTGCATTCCCAGTGTGTAACTCTGCAGTGTCCTGCAGCCTGGGAGCTGCTGCTCTCTCATGCTGAGACAGACAGAACAAAGCCTCTCCAGGCTGCTCTCCAAGGACACCCAGCCCGGCCTAGGCCCAAAATGTGTAACCCAGCATCTTGAGAAGGGGGGCAAGCTGAGGGGAAATTCCATCATTAGCTAAAGTTTAATTGGTGAAATTGGGTTGAAATGCAAATGGACCAAAGCTATAAAAGTGTGAAGAACTCGTGACTCGGGGTCCATCTTGGGTGCAGCCTTTGGCCTGCCCAGGGTGTGCCTCTGAAGGCCTTTCTAATAAATATCCACCTTTATTCCCTTACTCCTGTCCGGTCTCTGTTTCTGGGTTGGCCTCTTTAGGCATCAATAACGTGGCTGGAAGGGATGGAGCAGGATGGAGCTGCAGCTGGATCATCCCAAAGAGAAGGGTTGCAAGGGAGTGCCTGGATTTTCTCTTTGAAAGCCTCCCCCAGTCCTCCCCCAGCTGAGCCAGAGCAGTGCTGGGATGCTCCCAGGCTCCCCGGGCTGGCTCCCTGGGATGCCAGTGCTGCCCTTTGGAGATGTCACGGCACTCATGGAGTCCCCCCATATCTCTTTTCTTCCCCTCCTCTCCTGTCTCAGGCCTGACCTGCCCACAAATACAATTGCTTTGGAGCAGGGACATCATGATTTGGCTCCTGGTTAGGCTTCACCTCTGCCCAGGGGCTGTGGTTTTGTATCAGTTGTATAATGAGGTAAAAAACCACAAGCACACCGCAGCGTGACAGCTTCAGATGCTGGGGAGCTCTGTGGGGAAAACAACACTGCTCTGCAGCTCCTAAAACCACGGGAAGGACCAGCTGCCCACCCTTCCTGTGAAGAAACTCCTCCTCCTTTCAGTTTTATGAGACATATTTAAATTATGCCATACATTTTAAAGTCAATTTTAAAAGGCATTCACCAGTTGTTCTAAAAGCGAGCCAGCTCACACAATTTCCACCAAATTGCTGCCATCCTTTCCCCCCTCCCTCCTCCTCGTCCCTCTCATGAGAAGGAAGATTTCAATTCCATCTTTTCCTCCTGCCTTCTCTCTGCCTCCCAGTCCCTACTATTTCTCTTTTCTTTCAGCCCATTTTTCTTCCCTCATTGATGAAAACACTTTGACTGATTCCCCACCTCTCTCTCCTGGATGAAATACCCGGTTTCCTTGACACACTGAAATTGCTAATGGTTCTTGCTGCTCCTTTTCCTAAATGGAGTATTTTTGAGGAATTACTCAGCTCAGTGCTCCATCAGCTCCTTGCCTGGGCTGGGCAGACACCCAGGCAGGAGCTGTGCAGCACCAACATCAGCACTGGAATTCCAACCCCCTGGGTCTATAATTAAGCTGGAGGTTTATGATTCAGTGTCTGGGCTCTGTTTTTCCTTAGTGAACTGTGAAGAACTCTCTGAGGGAAGTGCTTGTGCTGTTTGCTCAATCACAGTTACAGATATTATATATTTTTTATATTTTATATATTCCTTCCTGGATTCACAATGGCAGGAGCACTCTGTTGAAAAATGGATAATCCATACGGTGAATTTTACAGCCAGGGCCCATTTTGAAAAGTCACAGGTAAAACCCAGGCAGCAGGAAGGAAGAGAATGAAAAGAAAAACGAGAAGCAAAGAGAGTGGAAGCAGGAAAAGAGGGAGGGAAGCAGCTGTAAAACGAGGGGGAAGAAGCAGGAGATGGGGCATGGCCTCGTAGCAATGGGGGGCTCTCAGAGCTTTATCCAAGAGACGGGACCAACTCTGTTATTTGCGACTTAAAAAATCAAACAAGACCTCAGTCTCAGCA
>VWZT01014850.1:641303-690433 GCA_013397055.1 Pachycephala philippinensis
ATAAATAAATAAATTAAATAAAAATAAATAAATATAAAAAATATAAAAGTTAAAACCTAAGGTATCACCACAGCTGGGGAACCAGGGACTTGCACAGACTTGGGCAATGCTTTGTGAGGCAGGAGAAGTCCCACAGAAGATGCTCCATCCCACGCTGGGGTTGTGTGTTGCCCTGGCAGTGAGGCTCTGTGCCCTTTGCAGAGCCCAGAAGCACTGATGTGGATTTCTGGTGCTGGCAGGAAGGTGTCAGCAATGGGATGTTGCCCTTCACTGACAGAGGGGATGCATTTTAACCTGGGGAGATGCATTTGCTACTTTCTCTTGGCTTCTTTAATATGCTGGGACCTGCAGCTGCACTGGCACTCAGCCCTCCTGTGTCACGCTGGAACTGGGTGATGCTCCTACCCCTGCAAAGGGGTTTGGGGTATGAACCACAGAATAAGAGAGGTTCCATGGGCCCCTATTCCCTGAGCAGATCCTCAGGAAGAGCTTCAGGATGTTACTGGGCTGTTTGGATTGTCCCCTTTGCAAAGGCAGCATAACTTTGATCGGTTCAGCAGCAGCACGAAGCGACCTGAGAACGGCTCCACAACAGGACAGCGTGCACTGGATCTCTCCCTGATGGGCTCTGCTGTTGTTTCTCTGAGGGCAGCTGAAGATGAATATTAAAACATGGGCTCAGAGGCATTTCAGATGAGATGTTATTTACCTACACCGTGCTATCAAAGAACAGTTTATCTTTTACCACCAGGGCCAATCCCACCAGAGAACCGCCCACATTCTGACATGTCTGAGCCCCTGAGGATGAGGAAGGATGAGTGACACCACCTTCCCCAGGCTCCCAGGCAGGATGAAACCCCAGGAAGAAGCTGGGGGAAGCACAGAGCCTTCAGCATCCACCTCCAGTCCCTGGCTCACTAATTAACAATAACCCATACTAATTAGCAATTACCCCCTGGCTCAGCTCATCCAAGCTCTCCAGCAGCGAGTCCCAGAGCAGATCCCAGGTAAAGGGAATAGCTTTATTTATTAAGCTGCTCCTGGGGTTGTTAATCATGGAACAACTCCATCAGGGCACTTTATGGCTGTCCCTGCATCCCGCTGCACAGCGAGGGCTGGGCTGGAATACAAACCTCCCTTTCCACGAGATTCTCCATCAGCTGCAGAACCAGACACAACTGCTCTGTGCAAAGCAGCTCTCGTGGTGCTGTCAGGCAGAAGGCCAGTGGGATACAGCCAGCCCACACATGTTAACTACTGCTTCTCACAGGCAGCTGAGGAGTGGCTTTTGCTTGGCCAGATTCCCAAACCCCTGAAGATATTGGGAATTTTGCTCTGTTTTTCATTGGTACAAACAGACACAGCCTCAAGTTGGTGGCCTGGAAAACAAGGGGTGCAGCTCCCAGGTTGGAAAAAGGCTGAGGGGCTTCCTCGGATCCTGGAGTGGAAACTCCTCATGTTTCAGCGCAGTAACGATTTCGAACAATTAAGAAGCAATTAAGGCATCCCCCACCAACAGCACCTGAGCTGTGGATGCTGCAGCAGGAGCAGCACTGCTGTTCCAGTCTGAGGCTATCAAACATGCTGGGCTGAGCACATAAACATGGCAATGGAGCACTTTTGCTGCAGATTTCCTGAAATACCTTCACAGGGTTGAAAAATCTTGAGTATCCTTAACTTCGCTTCCACACAGAGAAGCAGAGCAGCAGTGGGAATTGACTGGGGATTTTTAGTGTCCACATCAGCTCTCCAGCAGCAGATAATGGAATAAATGAATTGTGAACTGATTCAGTGCCCAGATATCAACAATTAAGTAGCTTGAGATCTGCAGAAAAAGAGGAGCATCTAATAGGAGCATTGATTACTGACAGTGTGAACCTTTAAATACTTCATGCTGCTGCTTGCTGTGGAGCAAACCTCTCCAGTTCCCCACGTCTCATCTCCCTGGGCTACTGTTTTTTTGCTGTTTATATTCAGCAACAGAGAAAACAGCCCATGGCATCAGTGCAGACAGCAAAGGGCTTGGCAGGTCACCTCTGCAGAGCCACGTACATCCCTCAGACCCGGGTCAGGCAGCAAACCCTCGTCTCCCCCGGGCTGCTGAGATGTGAAGAAGCTTCCTGAGTCTCTAATGTGACATGAAACCACCAAATCTCCCTTCTCTCCCTGAGCTAATAAGGGGCAAGGAGGCAAAAGCACAGGTATTAATGCAGCAGGCTGACAAACACACTGCTGACAGCAGCGGAATGGGAAAAATCGCAGAGGGAGCAGAATAATAACCCAGGCAGGAGTGAATAAAGGCTGAGAGCGTTCTCACGGCTCTGGAGAATGGATGTGTCACTGGCTCCTTCCTGCCTGGGCCTGGGCAGGAGGGGACACGCTGGTTTTGGGGCTGTCTCAGCCTCTCTGCAGCCCTCTGGGCAGTGCCAGCTGGTGAGAGGCAAAGCCCAGCATGGAATGGGGATAGGGATAGGGGCGCTGGAATTAGCTGATCTTTAAAGCCCCTTCCAGCCCAAACCACTCTGTGGTTCTGGACGCCCAGCCAGGTCAGCAGCACCACGGATCTTTGTGCAGAAGTCAGTGCAAACAACAGTCACTGCAGAGATCCAGAAAGCTCCATTTTTCTGTGTTTTTAGGCACCATTACTCCTGCTTTCCACGGCGGCAGAGGCTCTGGAAGCCCCCTGAGGTGGTGCTTTTGCAGCATGCCCCGAGCTGTAAGCACAGCTCATCTCAAAACAGAGCAGATTCTCGTACAAGGTTTTGGGGCAGAGGTTTTGAGAGCTTCAGCTGAGTAAATACCCCAACACCGAGGTCTTTAAGCAGGGTGATGCTCAGAGCAGCTCCCAATTAACCTTTTCCCTTGGTTATTGCAGCAGGCTCCAGGACACAGCGGGAGTGACAGAGCAGCTCCATGGACAGAGCAGCGAGAGCAGCACTTTAACCTGTCAGGGCAAATTCATAATTCAGTACCAGGATTAATAGCATATATCACATTTAAAGTCCTTAATATATGTGGCCAGGCAGGTTAGCAGATGAATATGGAATCAGTGCCCTAGCAGCAGGCACGAATTGCTCAGGGATTCACTGTCCTACCCTGCAACAGCAGCACAGCCAGGGGCCTTTGGGTGCACCAGGAACAGGGAGCACCCATAAATCTGTACCCAGCCCACGTCCAGCACAAAGACACCCAGTCCTACAGGGCTGGACAGGGGTGAGGAATATCAGTGATTAGAATCCAGAGAGCTTTGTGTTTTCCAGAGCGCTGTGAATTCCGGGGTCCAACCAGCACATCCCAGAGCACCAATCCCCACGTTTCACCCACAGGACACCCAGCAGCAGGGAGAGGCTGTGCCTTTCTCTGGGCTCGTCTGAACTCAGCAGTGTCCAGAGGATGAGTTTGGTGATGGAAGTGTCCCAGGCCAGGTTGGACGGGGCTTGGAGCAGCCTGGGACAGTGGAAGGTGTCCCTGCCCATGGCAGTGGGTGGGATGAGCTTTAAGCTCCCTTTCAACCCAAACCATTCCATGATTCTGTGTTTTCTGAACTTACAGAACTGGGGGTGAAGATCCTTGCTGGGGGGGAAGACAGGAAACTCCAGGGTCCGCAGCCACAGCTCAGGTCCCAGGCAGTTCATTCAGTAAAGCTGGGCTTAAATGAACCTCCCAAGCAACCAGCTCAGCTGGTGACAGCTCAAGGATTTCTAGCACAGAAGTACACCCTAAAATCATAGAATCATGGAATGGTTTGGGCTGGAGAGGACAATCTCCTTTCTCCCCCTGCCCTGGGCAGGGACACCTTCCACTATCCCAGGGTGATCCAAGCCCTGTCCAACCTGGCCTTGGGCACTTCCAGGGATCCAGGGGCAGCCATGACTCACAGGGAAGAATTTCTCCTCAACATCCCACCTAACCCTGCCCTCTGGCAGTTTGAAGCCATTCCCCCTCATCCTGGCACTCCAGGCCCTTGTAAACAGCTCCTCTCCAGATTTCTCCTGGGTCCCCTTCAGGTACTGAGAGGCCACAACGAGGTGACCCCAGAGTCTTCTCTTCTCCAGGCTGAACAATCTCAGTTCTCTCAGCTTTAAAAGCACACACCTCCCTCCTCCACCTCCTCACCTGGCTGCTTTTCCTCTTGAGCATCCAAGAGCTTGAGCTGTGCCAGCAGCAGTGACCCTACAGCCTCTCCGCTGAGCTTTGGGATCTCAGGATTGGCACAGGCTTGGCCCAAGTGCTTGTTCCTGCCCTGGGGCACGGCAGGAGGGAGATTCCCCCCTTGAACAGCTTGCAGAGTCAGAAGCGTTTTGCACTTTGAGTCTGATGTCAGAGCGTGTCTCATACTCTCGGCTTTTTCATGTAATTCCTGGAAGAAAAAGTCCTTGAGAGCAAAGTGCCAAGAGATTTTGAAGAGATCACAGAATCCTCGAATTCTAGTGTCATTAAGACTGGAAAAGACTTCTGAGATCTAGTCTAACCATTCACTCAGCACTGCCCAGCCCACCACTAACCGTGTCCCCAAGTGCCACATCCACACCTTTCTGAAGGCCTTTAAGGATGGTGACTCCACCACTGCCCTGCCCACCCTTTCTGTGGAGGAATTTTCCATAGCATCCAATCCAAACCTCTCCTGGCACAGCTTGGGGCCATTTCCTCTTGTCCCGTCCCCTCTTCCCTAAGGTTCTGAATGATGAACTGAAACTGCAGAGAAAACAGCAGACACTGTGTTCTACGAGCTACACTGCAGGGAAATCACCTGAAACAGAGCAGAGGTGTGACAAAAGTAAATTCCCATAATAAAATCTGTGAGTTCTTTTCTCAGTTTCTTGTCTNTGCCACGTTCCCAAGGGGAGCACAGCCCTGCCTGCCTGCTGGGCAGGGCACACGCTTTCCATAAAGGCACAGGGACCCACCTTTGGATTCTGCTCCTGATTCTGCTCCTCCTTGTGCTGATTGCAGCCCCAGCAGCACCCTGCAGGCACGGGGAGCAGCTCAGCCCAGGCTCTGAGGCATTTTGGCTGCATGAGGGGGGTGCCAGGACCTCCCCAGCAGCTCCTGGGCGTGCCCAGCTGTGGGATCAGTTGCACTCCCCACACATCTGGGATCTGCTCCGGGCACCTCAGGGCCCCTCAGCCACGAGCTGGGTTTGCAGGGACAGGGCCCAGCCCTGCACACCTTGTTCCCAGTGATGCCTATTCATTTTTGCCTTTTTTCTTTTATATGTTCTCTGTATTCTTTACACACACATTCGGAGCTCTGTAGCCTGTTATTGCATTCGTAGCTGGCTTTCCCAGTATTTTCCCTGCCCTGCTAAGCAGAAAGACAAAACATATTCCAAAGCCCCTGTCCTGTCTTGGTTCTCCCTGGGAACCAAGGCCGAAAAACAGCTCTTCAGAAACATTTTCATCACCAAAGGTCAGTTCTGTCTGAGGGGGGAGGATTTAGAANTTTGCTACATTTATAAAACTGTGTGCACCTCCGTGGGTGGGGGTGGGCTTTTGTGGATGTTTTTCCATAACTGCCCCTGAAGGCCTCCAGGAGCCTTCAAAAATGTGTGGATGTGGCACCTGGGGACATGGTTAGGGCGGTGGGCTGGGCAATGCTGAGTGACTGGTTAGACTCGATCTCTTTTCCAGCCTTAATGACTCTAGAATTCGAGGATTCTGTGATCTCTTCAAATAAAGAGCAGGTTTTATATTACCTCCCACACTAATATTATCTCCAAAGTGTGTGTAGTTTCATTTCTAGGTTCTTAAGGCCTCACCAGGAGGAGGCCAGCAAACACAAAGCTCGGGTTGCCCAGCTGCAGCATCCATCCCTGTGTGTGAGAGTGATCACTCAGCAGGGCTGGGCTGGTGACAGGCTTGGAAACCTCGCTGCTCGCTCCAGCAAACCTTGATTTGTGCTCCAGTCAGAGAGGGGTAAAGGAGGTTTGGCTCAGGTGTGACACACACGGCAGACAGCAGGGGCTGTGCAGCAGGAACAGGCTGCTGTGCTGCCTGATGGTGCTCGGGGAGAGCTGGGAGAGGCTCAGAGCAACCAGGGGAGCAGAGAGGGATCTGCCTGCTCAAACCCTGCCTCACACTCAGCACTGGGCAAAGGAGGAGCTGCCAGAGGTGTGACAGGCACCCACGGCCTCCCTGCTCCTCGTCACTGCCAGGGCTTGTTCGTACCTACTGATGCCTTAGGTTTTAACTTTTATATGTTTCAAATCCTCTATTCCCAGTGTGTAACTCTGCAGTGTCCTGCAGCCTGGGAGCTGCTGCTCTCTCATGCTGAGACAGACAGAACAAAGCCTCTCCAGACTGCTCTCCAAGGACACTTAGATTGTCTTAGGCCCAAAAGGTGTAAACTAGAACCTCTAGAGAAGTGGAAAAATTGAAGAAATTACATCATTAAACTGAAGCTTTAATTGGAGAATTAACCCTGATATGCAAATGGACCAAAGCTATAAAAGTGTGAAGAACTCGTGACTCGGGGTCCATCTTGGGTGCAGCCTTTGGCCTGCCCAGGGCGTACCTTTAAAAACCCTTCAAATAAATACCTACCTTTATTCCCTTATTCCTGTCTAGTCTCTGTTTTTAAGCAGCCTGTCAAGGCATCACTGTGAGGAGGAATTCAGTTAGGCACCACGAGGAAAGGTCCTGCAGCACTGGGCTGCCCACCTGAGGCTGGTGTGAGATGCTTTTGCAAAGATGCCCTGTGGGGTGTAAGCAAAGACTCCAAATTTCAGCCATCTGATCCCTCCTAAAACTCATGAAATTAAACGACACCTCACAGAGAAAGGTGAGAAATAAAAAAGAGCCACTGGGAGAAAATACCTGTATGTGTGTGACCCTGAGGAGGATGTAATTTGCACTGATGGGACACGAGGGATTGTCATTGACTTTTGCGGGGCCACTTTGTCGGTGATCCCAATTGCTGAGATCCATCCTGAGAGCAAACAGGGTTAAACATCCCACAGATAAATTCCTAACTCAGAGTAAGGACTGTGTGAATCTGCACCTGTGCTGCACACAGACCCCTGTGCAGGCTGCCAGCCAGAGCAGGCTGTGCCTTTGGGAAGTGCTGTGTTTGCAGCTGGGACAGGGACAGAGCAAAGCCTGCTCCTGGTGCAGCCAGGCTGGGAAAGGCTCTGTGAAACAGCCCAGCAGCTTCTGATCCAGCTGTCCCCAGGCTGAAACACAAACAGCAGAGTCCAGCAGGGCCCCTGTCACTGCAGAGCTAAAAGGCACCGAAATAATGTGCAATGAGAAGGAATTTATTTTATGTTTTCACATTTTTTTGACACCTGGCTGCTCGCTTCCACTCTGGAGGAAAGGAGGTGGAGCTGAGAAGGAGCTGGGCAGGTTCTGGTGGTCCCAGGGGCGCCAGACATGGGCACTCTCCCCCAAAGGCTCAGAGGAAGGGAGCTCCTGGTAAAAATCTGGGATTTCATCCTTTTTTCCTAATGCCCATCTGCAGCTTGAATGAAAGCCAGCACTGCCTGTGCTCCCAGGGAGGAGGGACCTGCTCACCTGCACATCTCCCTTTCATTCCTGCCCTGGCTTCCAGTGGGTCCCACAAACGTATTTGACCCCTCTGGATCTTCACACAATGTTGCCTTTGAGTGCTGGTGGCAGGAATTCAGCCTTTGGGCTGCACAGCCTTCACTGCAGAACCGGACACGGGCCAGCCACAGAATGAGTTCCTTTTAATTTTGTTTGTTAGAATGGTTTTTATTTGATTTTATTAGAATCTGTGTGATTTTATGCACATCAGGTGGCCTTGTGAGGGAGACCTGGGTCCCTGCTAGCTGAGCCTGTGCAGAGATGAGATGAGATAAACCAGAATGTAGCCTTGGTGCATCACAGCCCTACCCTGGGGAAGTTTAATGTCCCAAAGGGACATCGGGGTCACCTCGTCTCCCCTCCACACCCCAGACATCCCTGTGCTCCTATTTGAACTGGGCTGCACCCACAATTAACACATCCAGCTTTTATTGTTCATTGCATGTGGTGGAGAAGCCGTCATTTATCATTTTAACGAGGATGTTCTTCGTTAAAAGAGCCCATATAGTTTATTTATGGCCTGGATGAGTTTATCCTGTGCTTTTAGCTTTGAATCCTACTGGACCCTGGTGTTAAATCTCTCTGCCTTATTTTGGAAGCACTCGTCCTTAACCTCCTCTTGGCTAAGTTCACCTGACTGAACTTTGGGAATTATTCACCTGCCTGACTTTATCTCATTATCGAATCTCTCCTCTGGTGCATCCCTAAATGTCTCCTCCAGTTTAGGGGAACCCTCCTTTGCCTGTGGCTGTTATTGAACGCCTGTGGCTGGGGCACTGCTGTGGACCTCCACTCCAAGGGCTGATTCCCCTCACTCCTTCCCTGTGTCGCTGCTTCCCAGCCCAGCCCTGCCTCCCCTGCCGCCTCTCTCCAGTGGGAAGGGCTC
Source organism: Pachycephala philippinensis (assembly GCA_013397055.1). NCBI lineage: Eukaryota > Metazoa > Chordata > Aves > Passeriformes > Pachycephala > Pachycephala philippinensis. The sequence goes on from VWZT01014850.1 coordinate 649,734, forward strand.
CACACCCATCCCCATTTCAGTGCACAGCTTCCCAAATACCCCAGCCTGCTTCCCAGCAGCAATAACACCTCTCCGTCAGCTTTTTGCTACCTGAAGCTTTCACAGAATCACAGAATATCCTGAGCTGGGAGGGACCCACAGGGATCATCCAGCCCAGCCCCTGGCCCTGCCCAGACACCCCAACAACCCCACCCCGGGCATCCCTGGCAGCGCTGTCCAAACGCTCCTGGAGCTCTGGCAGCCTCGGGGCCGTGCCCATTCCCTGGGGAGCCTGGGCAGTGCCCAGCACCCTCTGGGGAAGAACTTTTCCCTGATATCCAGCCTGACCCTCCCTGGCACAGCTGCAGCCATTCCCTGGGTGCTGTCCCTGTCACAGAGAGCAGAGATCAGTGCCTGTTTTCTATTTTTCTATTTTCTCCTCGGTGATCAGTACAGATATTGAACAGCACAGAGCCCACGTGCCCATCCTTGCAGGGCCTCGTTCCAGCACCCTCCTGACCATGGGCAGGGATTCACAGCTCACATTCATCACCAGGAAGGTTTAAAAGGGCCTGGAGTGACAGGACAAGGGGGAATGGCTTTAAACTGAGAGAGAGGCGGTTAAGATTGGATATCAGGAAAAAACTCTTCCCTGTGAGGGTGGGGAGGCCCTGGCACAGGGTGCCCAGAGAAGCTGTGGCTGCCCCTGGATCCCTGGAGGTGCCCAAGGCCAGGTTGGATGGGGCTTGGAGCAGCCTGGGACAGTGGAAGGTGTCCCTGCCCATGGCAGAGGTGGAATGAGATGCTCTTTAAAGTCCCTCCCAACCCAAACCAGTCGGTGATTCCATGATTCTGAGTTTTCCATCTATTTAACATGCACCATGTTGAACCCATTACACTGTAATTCCTTAATTGCAATTAATCTTATTAAATCAAGGAAAACATTATCCTCACACTCATCACAGTGCTTACAAGCAACACACAACCCCTTTGCAAAGCCCACGCATGCAATTACTAAAACAATTTATTTTATAATTAACCATTTAATTTATAATTAATAGAGAAGCACTGAAACAACCAGAGGAAAATCTTTGGCAATAGCTGGAATGCACCTTTCCATCCCAAAGCCCTGAGGAGTAAATCTCAAAGCTCCTTGTGGACTGAGGAATCCTTCCCGTTGGTTCACCTGATTTGATATAATTTCTGGAGACCAATAATGAGGTTTTTATTCTGTAAGTACCCCAGGAGGGGACTTGGCAGGTCTGGACCTCCTCATCTTCTCTTTCCTTCCCAGGAGCTGCTGAAAACATTTTCTTCTCAAACCCCATCCTGGAATACCCTGCTCTGCCTGTCTCACCCTGAAGGGATAAAGAACATCTCATTTGGGGCAGCCTGGAGTCAGGAACATGATCTGCTCCCCCTCCTGCACTGCGAGAGCTGGAAGGGAAAGATCCACTGCAGAGATTTTGGGAGAGGGAGGGATTTTCTCGGGGAGAGGAGCAGCAAAATGAAGATGAGGCTTTAAAACCCACGTTGCTACTTTTCAGCTTCGTGTGCACAGAGGGAGCACAGAAGCAGGGAGCTGGAGGCACTGGATCTGAAGTCTGACTGACAGCAGGCTGGAGATGCTGCAATAATAGGGAGGCATTGTCAGTGTTCAACAAGGTCTGGAAATCACAGGAAGTTGGAGGAAAAGGAGTGAAAACACATAAAAAATAAAAGGATACTGAGGAGCAGCTGAGTGATATTTCACTCCCTTTTGACTGCAGTGAGAGGGTGGATTTCTGCAGAGTGTATTAAGAACACACTGAGACTTGAACTTGGGGGTGATTCTTTAAAATTTAAAAATTTTTAATATTATTTTTATTCAAGAAAAAAATCTCTACCAGCCTTGTCTTGATGCTCCAGTTCCTGATGCCTTGTCTGAAAGTGCCTGGGGCAGAGGGAATATCTGAGAGCCACACCTGCTGCCAGAATGCTCCAACTTATCAGCAGGATCTCAGCAGCATCCCTTTGCATCTGCACCGGTGTCAGAGGGAGACAACAACTCCATTGATTTCAATTATCCTTTGCAGGGGGGTGCTAATGCCCAGATTTGTCTCTCCCTTGCAACGTTCAAAGCAGGTTCACACAGTGCAGCTTTAGCATAAATGTGTTTCAATAAAGGTAATGAAGAAGGAATCTTTATTTCCTCCAGTGCTTGCTTGAATTTCCTTCTTGGGCAATATCCCAGTGGGAGCCAAGGCCATGGATCAGCCCTGGGGGCTCAGCTGGAAATGAGTTTTCATTCCCCACGCTGGCACCACACCACACTAAAAGCATTTGGGGCACTCTGAAACAGGTGTAAAAGCATCACTGTCCAAACTGTGGACTGAATTTATGGGAATGAAACCCATCCTCGTGGGTGAGGAGGTGCCTGAGGGGAAAATCACTGGAGGCTGGGAGAGGATGTGCTGAGGAACAGCCTGCCCTGGTGTGTCCTTGCTCCCACAGTGACCACTGACCTCTGAGACTGCGCCCAAGCAGCACAGAGCTTCATTCCATGGCCATCAGAGGTGCCCTTGTGTCTCATCTTCATGTGCAGAGAGATGCAAGACCTGCCCCAGCCAGGGTGTGAGGCTGGGGGGGAAGAAATACAACCCAAAGGGTCAGAGAGTGGAACCAAGAGCTTGCAAAGAGTGTTGTGGATCTGGCCCTGGCTGAAATGTCCCTGCTCCATCCTCAGTGTGCTTTAGGTTCCTGCCTTTGCCTCCAGGGATCCCATTTCCTGGGATACATTTATTGCAATCTCCTGTGCCCACCAGGTTCAGAACCAAAATCAGCCAATAAATATTTGCCTGTTGGAAGGCACAAACCAGCACCATTGAAGAGAAACATCCTTTCTGGACGAGGTTTTGAACAGCCTGGGCTAGCGGAAGGTGTCCCTGCCCATGGCAGGGGATTGGAAGAAGATGAGCTCTAAATTCCCTTCCAACCCAAACCACTCTGGGATTCTGTCAGCTGCAGCCTTGGTAAGTGGGATCCAGCCCTGTGCAATTCCCACAGCAGCACTGGGATCGTGGTTTCCTATGGATGCTGAAAAGCTTTAGCAGAGAAGTTTCCAGCTCTCTGCTGCATTCTGTGAGAGCTCTGTCTTTCCCATGCAAACTATTAAAAACNACATATAAATCTGTCTGTTATTAAATAAATAATTCCATTGTCTCCATTCCTGGCTCTGTGTCGTTATTTCTCTCCATCCCCGCTAAAACAGCGACAGCTTCCTGTGGTCAGACAGGGCAGGCAGGGCAGGGCTGCCCTCCTCCGTGTGCTGGGCAGAGGGTCTGAGAAAGCGTGGAGAGAGGCCAGCAAAACTCCAATTTACCCCCGTGTGGCAGGACGTGTCTGCCCCCTCTCTCTGCCACAGATGGCTGGGGCACATGCAAGAGAGAATTCGGGCGGGTCACACCCATGGGGTATCTCTGGCTCCTAAAGGGCTCAAGCCCTCAGCTAAGAATCAACATCTTAGTCTGGAAAGCAGAAGTGGGAAGTTGAAAGAAATGTTCTTGACCAAGAGACACAGTTCTNCAGCTGCAGCCTTGGTAAGTGGGATCCAGCCCTGTGCAATTCCCACAGCAGCACTGGGATCGTGGTTTCCTATGGATGCTGAAAAGCTTTAGCAGAGAAGTTTCCAGCTCTCTGCTGCATTCTGTGAGAGCTCTGTCTTTCCCATGCAAACTATTAAAANTCTCCCCAGAGCTGGATGCAGTTTTGAGGTTACTTTTCCAGGAATTGAGAGAAAGGATTTTGATGTGTACTCCATCAAGAATTGGATGGTAACAAACATTGGATCTTAAGTTATACTATTTCTTCTCTAGCTGTAATATCAATGGTACCTTTAATTCCAAGTGTATGTATACTAGTAGCCCTTTGTGTATTATCCCTGTGTAGTGATAGTCTGTCTTAAGTCTTGTGTCTGTTATTGTGTCTATAAATAAATAATTCATTTTATAATAGACCGCATCAGCCATTATTAAAGAACTTGCAAATGGAAGTGGGTTTTGGGGTGCTGGCCACCTCAATAATGGGACTGCCTGCTGCCAGAGGCCTGGGCAACAGACAGAAGCTGATTTAAACCCACATCATCCATTCCTAACACCGCTCCCATTGGATCCTCGCACCAGGCAGAGCTGGATGGAGCCACAGCCCGATGTGTCTGAGGGGAGAGGGCCAGGAGCCAAGCTGCCTCCAGATCTGCAGCTGTGCCAACCCCTGGAGGGGCTTTGTGCCCTCCCCTCCTGCCCTGCTCGCTGTGAGGTGACACCGCTGTCCCCGTGCTGCTGCTGCTGCTCCTGGGGCTCCCAGCCCGCAGCGCTGCTCTGGCAGAGTGCTGGGGTGTGCAGGGCACACGGGGAACAGCTCCTGGCAGGGGGGAGCCAGGGGTGCTGCAGGCAGAGCGCTCCCAAAGCAGCCCAGCTGGCCTCTGGCAGCTCATGGGGCTTGGGAAGGGCCAGCGATGGATGAGAGCATCCCTCGTGCACCCGTGGCTGTGGTGGGACAGCTCTGCTCTGCGTGTGCTGGGTTGCAGAATGAAACTGGCCCAGCCTAGTTCCAGTTCATGCCTAGGCTGCCCTGCTCTCATTCCCGCTGTGAGCCAGGCCTGCTGTGCTCTGCAGGAGCAGCACCACCCCGGGGTGCAGCAGGCAGGACCTTCCCCAGGTATTTCCATTGCAATATCCTCGAAAATGGAAAATAAATCATGTTTACTGAAGCTGCATGGTTAGAGAAACGGGGGCACACCTGCCTTCCTGTAGCCATCCCTGGTATCATCCCTGGCATCATCCTTGGCATCCTCCTTGGCATTATCCATGGCATCCTCCTTGCCATCATCCTTGGCAACCTCCTTGGCATCCTCCTTGGCATTATCCTTGGCATCATCCTTGGCATGATCCATGGTATCCTGACCCCCTCACCACCAGGGCACAGACCCCAGGAGAGACTCATTGCCTGGGGTCTCCTGGGATCCCCCTGTACCCCAAACCTGCTCCAGCTTCCCCTGATCCCAGAGCAGCTACAGACGGGCTTGGGCTGATGCCTTTTGGGGCTACCAAAAAACAGAGGCCAGACAAAATTAAAACAATAAAAGTGGTTATATTTATTGAAGGGCCTTCAGGTGCATTCAGGGCAGATGAAGCCCCCCAGGGGCTACCCCCAAAAATGGATGACGGGTCACAGGTTTTCATACTTTTATAGGTTTGGTCCATTTGCAGTTTGGGGGTTAATCCTCCAATTACAGCTTCAGGTAATGAAGTTGTTCACCCCAAGTTTGCTCCCCTTCCCCAACTCACTTTTGTTTACATTTCTCAGGGCCTCAGGCAGTGAGGTGTCCTTGATTCCCAGGCCTGGAGAGGAATTGTTTTGTCTGACCAAAATGGGAGAACAGCAGCTAACACTCTGTATGGAGTTTGGAGTTATACCCTAAAGAATTGCAGGGTCACAAATACATGAAAAATACAAAAGCTAAAATCCTAAGGCATCAGGGCACACAGCTTGTGGCAGATCCCCGAGCTTGCCCTGGCCTCCAAGGCTCCCCATCACCCAGGACTCGGTGCCAGCACCTTCACCATGGCGAGGTGACAGTGACACATTCCCTGTCCCTCCCAGCTGTCCTCTCTCCCAGCCCCACTGTCCATGGCTGCAGACCCCTCTCACAGACGTGTTGGCTCCCTGGCAATCACTGTGAGTGACACAGGCTTCAGAACTATAAAACACCTCCTTCTGTTTCCTCAGCGGAAGCCTAATTTATGGAACAAAAAGAGTTTTGAGGCATGAGAAACATCAGCTAGCGAGTTCCCAGGCTGCTGCCTCCTCTCTGCCCTGCCCGCAGAGCAATCCTTGCTGGCACCCAGGTGCAGGATCACAGGGCCAGGTTTGCCTTCCCACATGACCCCGGGCACTCCTCGTTATCCCGGCGTGAGGCAGGATCCCCCGGAGCAGGGCTCACACGTGCCAGGACTCACTAACCTTCCGCAGTCTGCCTTCAAAGAGCCTGCCAAAGAGGCTGCAGACAGCTCCCTTGGAATGGGTTTTCCCGGTTTTTACTTCTCTTTGAAGGGAATGCTGGTGTTGAGTGCTCTGGTGCAGTTTTTCAGGGGGGAAAAGAAGCAGCGCAGGTTTGGCAAGGGAGGCAGGGGCGGTGGGAGATGCAAAGTTGTTCCTGGAGCACTTCTGTCCATGGGTGGGAATGGAGCTGGGAAGGGGCTGGAGCCCCAGGAGGGGCTGAGGGAGCTGGGAAAGGGGCTCAGCCTGGAGCAAAGGAGGCTCGGGGGGACCTTGTGGCTCTGCACAACTCCCTGACAGGAGGGGGCAGCCGGGGGGGTCGGGCTCTGCTCCCAGGGAACAGGGACAGGAGGAGAGGGAATGGCCTCAGGCTGGGCCAGGGGAGGGTCAGGCTGGATATTATGGAAAATTTCGTCACTGAAAGAGTAGTTAAGCATGGGAACAGCTGCCCAGGTAGGTGGTAGAGTCCTCATCCCTGGAGGGATCCAAAAGACCTGTGCATGTGGCACTTTGCAATCTGGTTTAGTGGGAATGCTGGTGTTTGGTTGGAAGTTGGACTTGGTGATCTCGGAGGCCTTTTCCAACCTTAGTTATTGTGTGATCCTTAGCCCAGCTGCATCATCCAAGGAGGGGTCAGTCCTGGCTGCAGTGGTGGCTTCTGTGCCAGGATGTCCCTGGCTGCTGCTCAGGGAGCACCAGGTGCCCCAGACAACGAGATGGGGTGGGAAGTGGTGAGAGTTAAAAGCACAACCCCAGCAATCCCATCTCTGTTTCCTCTCCTCGCTTTCTTGAGCTTTGAGGTGCCTCAGGTCATTGTTTTCAAGCTTTTCTTTCCAGTCTGGAGCCTCATTTCCAAGGCAGTAGCTGGAGTTCAAAGCGATGCCTGCGAGTGAGGGGTGCCAGAGCATTATGGAAAAAAATAATAATCAGGAATCAGAGGAGCAGTGAGGAAGTTGGCAACTTGCTACAAACCTGTGCTAAATTCAGGCCACTGAGCCTGAGGTGTAAACAGCCCTATCTGATTGCTGCATCTTCATTTTCTGGTTTTGATCTTACCTTATTTATTTCAAGCAAGATAACAGGGAATGCACCACGCTGGAATGAGAAAGGTCCATGCTCAGAGCAGACTGCTGTCACAGCCCCTTGTGAGACCAGGAAACTGCAACAGGAAAGGGCTGCTCCTCTTGCTCAGCACTGGTCCAATTTTCAGCTTGAACTGCATAAAAATGCATAAAAATGCAAGAAATAACCTACTGTCATTAGTAGTCCAATTGCAAAGCTCCTCAGACTCACAGACCGGATTGTCTGCTTACAGAAATCACATTTCAGTAAAATGTTTCAGTTAAATGTCAGGATTTCTGGTATCTCTCCCATTCTCTCAGGAGCTTTGTTCATCCAAGGCCAGGTTGGATGGGGTTGAAGCAATCTGGTCTGGTGGAAGGTGTCCCTGCCCAAGGCAGGGGGTGGGATGAGATGAGATTTAAGGTCCCTTCCAACCCAAAGCATGCTGTGACCCTGTGATTAGATCAACACAAATGAAAACAGAGATAGAGCTGAGCAAATGCTGAAGAACAACTCCGTGGGTTTGACTCCTTGTGATCAGCTCAGGCGCTGTTTGCAAGAGCCCAGCCATCAGCTGTCTGTCCAAGCTTCCCAAACCCCATGATCACAGGTGGGCTGGCACCTGAGGAGTCCTGTAGAGCACGGCTATTTTCAGCTGCCACACTTTGTTCCGCAGGTTCTGAAGTGCCACTCACCCAGCAGGGAGCCAGGAGGATTTGAGGGGATGCTGGGCACCAGCCAGGCACCTCCTGGAAGCTCTCTGCCCTGTGGGATGGGCAGGGGTCATCCTGGCTCCTTGACAGTGCCAAATAATGCGGTTAAAGGAGAACAGGAAGTGCTCACTGATACTTTGATCAACTTGGTTAAATCTAGAAGGATTTGCCAGAAAAAGTTATCTATGGAGAAACTTTGAATCAGAGCCATGAATGGATTATTGCTTTATTCCCAGCCAATTTACTTCTAGCTTGGGCTTTCTAAATTCACCCTGACTAAGGATTTTAAGCAAAGGAGACAGTCCCAGGTTTCCTGAGCAATGATTTGCTCCCAGAATTGAGGTTACCAGCAGAACAGTGCAATGCTCACTTTTTAGAGGCGGGACCTCACTGTAAGCTCTCAATTGCCTTCAAACCTCCCAGGCAGACACCTTTTCTCAGGGAAGTGGCACCTCTGAGGCTGAGATACCTGCACAAAACCTTCATATTTGTCTGGTAGAGAGTGTTATAACCAGAAGAACATGCAAGGTGTGGTCATCAAAACTTCATCTTTGCCTGGCTGATGACCAGAGTAATTTTAAACAAGTCCCAGAGAGTCAGAAGCCCGAATGTCTTTGTTAGACCGAGCTGGCCTTCCAAAAGCATGAAAGATTGTTTGCCTGCCTAGAAATGCAGTGTATATGGGGTTCTGTGTGTGTTCAGGTAGGGGAGAGATCATAAAAATTGGTGGCAGAGAGAACAAAACACTTAAACTGATTTAGAGCAGGGAAAACACAAGATGGCACAAGTAGCATTTCAAGGATGCTCTGTGAAGTTGAGAAACGAGTAATTCCTGCACTGCCTTAAAGCCACAACCCCTTCCCTGGAAAACACTGAACAGCACAATTGCACCATAAATCGCTGTGCTTGCCCAGGAAAGGGCCCTGGGCCGTAGCTCATCGGGGTGTCAGACAAACATAGGAGGCATCCTAAACGTGTCTGTGCAGATTGTGTTATTTTACACACCTGCAAAAGCCTCAGATGAGGTGTTTGCTCTCAGGAGATGCTGCCTCAAGTGGCTCCCTGGCCCGGGTTTGCTGTGCAGCTCTCAGGGCCCTGCACTCGTGTGTTGTCATCAGCAGAGTGTCCTGAACACACAGGACTTGGACCAGGAGCCACAATGTGCACTGGATGGTGCTGCTGCCTGACTGCTGGGTGACATTCCCACGGGGATGGGAGGGGAGAGCTTCTGGATGGGTGTGGAGGAGACAGAGCAGAGCTGGGGCTGCAGTGAACATCCCCCCTGTGCTCAGCCACCTCCTGACACGAGCTGAGCACGCTGGGTCCCTACCAAGGGCAGAGGAGCTGAGAAGTCCTGGTGTTGCTCAGAACCCAAAGCTTTGTGTGACCCCAAAGCTGTGGCTGCAGTGCTGAGCTGATGCCTGGCCATGCCCCAGGAGCTTGCCCTGTGTCCTGCTGGGACCCCAGGAACCTGGCCTGGAGCCTGCTCACAAATCTGTCCTGAATGTGCAGCCAAACCCTGGTCTAATCCCCTCGGGCAGTTCAGGTCCTCAGGAGGATTTTGTAGCTCTGATTTCCATTCTCACAGCCTTGGGATGGATCCCAGGGTGGCAGTCAGCAGGAACAGCCTTCCTGACTCATGCTGACACATCAGCTCTGGGCTCTCCACTGGACCACTCTCTCCTCCCCTTCTTCTGGTGTCCCCAACACCCAGGGCTTTGATTCCTTCTTTGCAAAGAATGTGCTGTACTGTTGATGTTAATGGGAGCCTTGAGACTGCAGCTGGGCCATGACATTATCCTGCTTTCCCTTCTTCCTTCACATCAGAAACTGGCTTCAGTTAAACCACGCCTTTCCCATTGCTCTCGGTTGTTTGGTTGCTCCATTTAATGAGAAGTGTTTTCCAGGTGCTTGTGTTGGAGCACTGAATCCCCAGTCCTACTGCCAAGCCTTTTTAGTGTTTTCCTCACAGTCTCCAACAAGGATTTGGATTTGAGATGCTCCTGCCTTTCCCAGCTGAGCGCCTCACCTCTTCTGCTGGGTGCTGCTGGAGGCTGGCACAGAGCACGTGGGGCTGTGTCTCAGCTTCTGGCAGGGAAACCCATGGAAAACAGATTTCCGAGTGCTCTGGCCAGTGCCCTGCTGCAGGGCCATCTGCTTTCGCAGCGTTTCACCTTTAAGGGATTTGCCATTTCCACAGAGCTGTGCTGAACTCTGTGTTTTAGCAGTGCCTACCTGTCCCAGGCGATGGAGGGGGTTGGATGGAGCAGTTCACGTCCCAGCAGGTGAACAAGTGGTGCCACTGATGCCTTAGGTTTTAGCTTTTATATGTTTCAAATCCTGCATTCCCAGTGTGTAACTCTGCAGTGTCCTGCAGCCTGGGAGCTGCTGCTCTCTCATGCTGAGACAGACAGAACAAAGCCTCTCCAGGCTGCTCTCCAAGGACACCCAGCCCGGCCTAGGCCCAAAATGTGTAACCCAGCATCTTGAGAAGGGGGGCAAGCTGAGGGGAAATTCCATCATTAGCTAAAGTTGAATTGGTGACATTGGGTTGAGATGCAAATGGAGCAAAGCTATAAAAGTGTGAAGAACTCGTGACTCGGGGTCCATCTTGGGTGCAGCCTTTGGCCTGCCCAGGGTGTGCCTCTGAAGGCCTTTCAAATAAATATCCACCTTTATTCCCTCACTCCTGTCCAGTCTCTGTTTCTAGGTTGGCCTCTTTAGGCATCACCACAGGGCTCCCAGTCCCAGGTGCTCCCACCAAGGAGCACATTCCCTGGGCTTGCCCTCCACAGCCACTCCAAAGGCTGCCTGGGTCTCAGCAAAGGTGGCCTGGCAAACTCCACCATGGAAGTGCAGATACACTCGAGCCTCCAACACCAAAATTCCGTGTGCTTACCTAGAAACGGAGCACAAAAGGCATCGCTGCCTTAATTGCCAGATCCTTCTGACTCACAGGAGCGCTCGGAGTTCGGGATACTGGAATTACCCTCTGTAATTAGCTCCCCTTCAGAAGATGCACTGCCTCTGTGCCTCGTTTTTCCCTGACCTCGCTCCGCAGCTTCCCTAATTGCCTCTCTGGAGCACGGAGCCGGCAGGGCAGGGCTGCAGCAGATGCTCCCCCAAAGCCCGAGCTCAGCACTGCCGAGGTGCTCGGGGTGTTAATTAGGTCGCTAGCCCAATCACCGAGCCGCTGGGTAATGATCAGTGTCTCCTGCAAGGGCCACAGCCCGTGGCCGGTGTCTGCCAGCTCCCAACATCCCGCCTGGAAAATCCTCCGGCAAAGGGCACCGAGACCCCCCAGCTCTGCATTAGAGCTTATCAGGGGCCAGCGCTTGCAGGGAGGCATGTGAAAATGTCAGCACAGATGGAGATTAAGCTGTCTTCACCTCACGTCAAAACTGCCATCTGCTTCTCTCCTGCACAGCTTTAATCAGATTTTCTCCAGGAAAAAAGGGAGCGAGAGGGATGGGGAGGGCTCTGAGCTCTCCCCGGACTTTCTGTGCTCATGTGCAGAGGCCTGGGGAGCTGCAAAGGGTTTGTCTGGACATTTCCCATGGAAAGGCTCTGTGTGGCTTCCTTTGGAAAGGCAGGAGCAGGCAGCGAGGACTCACGTCTCGCTGTAGAGTGGGGAGAAGGAAAGCCATTATTTGAAAAGAAAGCAAAAGTGGACCTTCTCCTCCAACACTGTTTTTGTCTGTTTAATCAACCAGCAAAGCCAAGTTTTCAGCTGATGAGGTTTTACCAGGAGCCTGCTTGGTTCCCCAAGTTGATCCCACCCCTGCACTCCCATGAGCAACGTGCTGAGGAAGACAAGTGGGTAACCAAAAAAACCCCAACTAATGGGAGAGCTGGACAGTTTGCTCCACAGTCACACCACAATTTCAGTCCTGCCTTGCCTTCCAAGCCCAATATGTTCAAAGCTAAATATGCCACTGCTAAGTTGAGGATAAATCATTTTAGAGAACACAGTGTTTTTGTAGGGACATGAAGACTGGCTGAGCATTAACCATATGTGTCCAAAGCCTATGAGAGAAGCTGATGGAGGAGTTTCTGACATGGCTCACAAATCACAGTTTGTGTGGAGTGAGGCTTTGCCTTCTCCTGCTGAGCACCTGATCCACAATAATCTCACAGACTTCCCTCCAGATCTGCTCATCAGCCAGTTGTTCCCATCTGGAGTTCCTACAGCTGACCATTCCTTTCCAGGAGGACTTACACCCACCAAGCAGCATCTCTTTTTTGTTCCAAATCATCTCCGACTCCGCTCTGAATCTGTGCAGTTCATTCGTGAGTCTACTCATCCCAGATCCTGGCAGTCCTCTCCATGTGGAGGTGTCAGCCAGCTTGAGAAGTGTTTTCTCCGTTCCATCATCGGGACCATTAATGAAAGTGCTGAAAACTCAGTCCATACTGCAAACATCTTATTTTGACAGTAATCTGTCAATGATTGCTCCATCTATAATTTTCTAACCAGTTTTGCAACTACCCAATAATATATTCACTTAGATGATATTTTTCTAGCTCATGGAAGTATCAGAGGAGACAGTGTCAAAAGCCTGACTAAAACCAAGATCTATGACATGGTCTGTTTCTTCTCTATCCAGAAGGCTTTTTGCACTGTCATAAAGGAAAATTAGATTGGTTTGACATATTTGTTCTTGACAAATCCATACAGACTGTTACTCATCCCTTTATACTCCTCTGTGAGCTCACAGATAGACTATTTGATTATCCACTTCAGTGTTTTCTGAAAACTGAAGTTTTATAGGTTTGAAAGGGAAGCTCCTGACTCTCTGTCTTCTTATTTAACATTTCAAAGGTTGGCATTTAAAAATGTCTCCTGTCTTTCAAGTTTTCCAGTGCCTTACACAGCGAATCCTTAAAACTAATGGTCAATTCTTCCAATATTCCCTCGGCTTGTGCTGCGGGTGCCACACGATGAAGTTCACCAAGACACAGGCAAATTAGAACATTGACGTTTTGGGGAGGGGCACCTCTGTGTTTCTCTCAGTATTTCCTGTTTATTGGAGTTGTTCCTTGCATGAAAGATATCCCAGTTAAGTGCACATTAAATCCTATCCCAGGAACCTTTGGGAAGCCTTGGATGCTCTGGATGCATCCCTGGACTGTCTGCTACAGGCTGGTATCCACTCCCCAGTACAAGGTGGGAGCTGCTGGAGAACTTCCAGTGCTTCCATGCCCTGGTGTGTCCCAGCCCATGGCAGAGTGGCACGGAGATGGCACAGGAATGGGAAAGAGCTGGTCCCTTACTGGGCAGGCTGCAGTTACCTGGAGGCAGCAGCCTGGAGCCAGGCCCAGGGTTTTGCAGGACTGGGCTTTGAGGTGACCTTGAGATTGATCAAACTGATGAAGAGAGACAAGCCCTAACTCACCAGCCTGGAGAAGATGTCTCGTCAGCCCGTGGAGCTCTTAAATCATCCTTCTATTTCCAATCCATGGAATATCCATGTGATCTGTCCTTCAGGATAAACGCAGCTGCTGAGCTCAGAGGAGCTGATAACTCACAAGCCCAAAATGTCCAGCTCCAGCAGCTGTACCTGGCCCCATTTTGCTTCCTAATCATCACCTGAGAGTCCAAAAGCATTCCCAAGAGGCTTGGTCTGCAGTCCAGAGCCTGCTGTCATTGCCCACGACCCACCTGAGAGAGCAGAACACGCTCTGCTGTCCCCAAAGCTGTGCTCCCAGGGGAGGCTGTGAAGGACAGTGTTTCCCAGGAGGGATAAAAGGACCTGCTGGCCCTTTGCTTGACTTCTCTTCCTGCCCAAGGAAGATATTTAGGAGCCGAAGTTCCTGCTTTTGGTTTTTACAGGGAAAGTTGTGATGGCTCTGAGCAGCTGCTCCTAAATTTGCTCCACGTGGAGCCATGGGATGTTGGGAGGTTTTTTACTGGATGGACTTCATCATATAAAGAGTCCACTATAAAATCTGAACCTCCACTGCTGCCCTCGCTGCCTGTGCTGTTACTCTGGGATCTGCTTCACCTTTGTGCAGAACTGCCAAAGGTCGTTCATTTGTCAGAGACAATCAAATTTCCCTTCTGCTTCATGAAAGATTGATGAGGTTTAAACATCTTTTATTTGATCATCTAAGCAGCTTGTCTCTGTCTATAAATTCCCTGTAGCTTGCACTTGGACTTTTATGTTTGTGCAAGCAGGAAAAAAGGAGTGTGCAGGGAAAAAAAGGAGTGTGCAGCATTTCTGGTATAAAAATATTCCTTGGATTGTGTTGGAATCCTTTGTCCATCATGTTTTCCTCCTCAAACCATCACCACGTTAATCAGGATCACTCACAGGGTTGTCTCAAGCCCAGTCAATATTCACAAAGCTCATTCCCTTCCTTTACCAAGTATTTCAGGAAGAAAAGTGCCTTAGCAAGCTTTAATTCAGGTACATGTCAGTAGAGGCTCAGCAAGGAGATGGAAGAAATTATTTTCATAATAAAAAAAAGAAAATATTTAATTTTGCAGGGAAAAGATCTAAACAAAATCGCCAAACTTTATGGCAATAACGAGGGAAAGAAAGCATTTACAAATGAAAAAAAAAAAGTATATTTAAATAGAAACTCCTACTATTTTTAAGAGTCCCTTGAAAACTGATTACCTGCATTGACCTGTGTCTAAAGCTATTGACAAAGATAAGCAGGGACAGGCAGTAGTCACTTCAGATTCAGTTCTAGTAGTTTGAATTAGATGGACCAAACAAGCTGGAATTATCCATTAAATCAGCAAAATCTGCTTGTCCTCGGCTTTAATGCTTGATTAATGCTGACAAGCAAAGGACGTGGGGCCAGCCCTTCCCTGGCCCCGCAGCAGCTGGGGATGTGCCCATCCATGGCCATGACTCGTTAAAATCACGATATTCACAGACAAAAGACCCTCTAACTAATTAAAGTTAGAAAGTGCCATGTTTATTGTGGGACGGGAGTTGCCTCCTAGAGATGTGCCAACACCTTACACGGTTATTTGCCCTCTATTTATTTCACAAAGTGTTACATATTAATCACATACATATTTCTAGCACCTCCCATTTCTCGCTTCTTATTAAAATTAGGTTATTAGTCCTTTGCATGTGCGCAATTCCTTTTTGATTTGGGTCGGTGGTCTCGATTTGAGTCAGGGGTCTTGAAAGATGAAGTCAGGGATCTCTTCATCACCATGGACTTTCTACCTTCCATTGTGGGCAAGCCTCGGCAAGCCTTCTGGAGACAGTCCATACCTCCTGCCTGTATTTGATCATACAATCTAGGTACTAGCTATAATTCTATCAGCTTCTTTTGTTTTTATGACAGTTCATTTACTACAAGCAAAGTTTCAAACAGGTACATAATAGGGAATAGCACTACATTTCTTGGCTAAATTCTGACTCTTCATTAACTTATCTTTTGGTTTAATCACTACAAATCGCTTCTAACTCTTAGCTAAAATTTAACTCTTCATAACCTTGTCTCAGCCAAAGCCCCCGTGCCAGCCCCATCTGCTGGGAAATTGGGATGGGATTCAGAGCCGTGGGTTTGTGTGGGAGCAGAGGCTGCCCTGGGAGCTATGGTGTGTGAGGGCTTTGCGGGATCATCCTTCCTGCAGCTCGTGGGAAGAGCCTGCTGAATGCCAAACACTTCCCCCAAGTGCTTGGGAAGTGCCCTTGTGACCACAACTCAGGTTTTCTCCACTTTTTCCCTCAAAGCCTTCATGGACTGGCCATGGGGTGCCCAAAGAACTGTTCATTTAACGTGTCCAGACTTTCAGGTTTGGCTTGGCCATAAGAAATCAAAGCTAAATCCAGTCTTGGAGGTTAAAGATCCTCCACAGAGTTAAATCCAGCTGGGTGCGGGTCACCAGGGGTGTCCCCAGGGCTCAGCATTGGGGACAGCCCTGCTTAATGTCTTTATTGACAATGTGGGCGAGGGAATTGAGAGCACCTTCAGGCAGTTTGCAGAGGACAGTGAGCCGCGTGGGGGAGTTGATTTGCTGGAGGCCAGGAAGGTTCTGGAGAGGGATCTGGACAGGCTGGATCATGGGCTGAGCTCAAGGCTCAACAAGACCAAGGGCTGGGTCACAACAAGGCCATGGGATGCTCCAGGATTGGGGCAGAGCAGCTGGAAAGCTGGAAAAGGCCCTGGGGGTGCTGGTGACAGTGGGGGGACATGAGCCCAGGTGTGCCCAGGTGAGCAAGAGGCCAATGGCACCTGGATTGTGCCAGGCACAGCGTGGCAGCAGGAGCAGGGCAGTGACTGTCCCCTGTGCTGGCACTGCTGGGACACCTCCAGTGCTGGGGCTGGAGCGTGCCCAGGGATGGGAATGGAGCTGGGAAGGGGCTGGAGCCCCAGGAGAGCTGAGGGAGCTGGGAAAGGGGCTCAGCCTGGAGAAAAGGAGGCTCAGGGGGGACCTTGTGGCTCTGCACAACTCCCTGACAGGAGGGGGCAGCCGGGGGGGTCGGGCTCTGCTCCCAGGGAACAGGGACAGGAGGAGAGGGAACGGCCTCAGGCTGGGCCCGGGGAGGGTCAGGCTGGATATTAGGTGAATTTTCTTCACTAACAGGGTTATCAGGCACTGGCAGAGGCTGTCCAGGGCAGTGGGACCCTGCAGGGATTTAAAAGCAGTGTGGATGTGATGCTTAGAGACATGGTTTGGTGATGCACTTGGCAGGAAGGGAGGGGTACACAAGGCAAGGGAAGACAAGGCAGCCTTCCAGCCCCCTCCCTTGCCCCTCTCCTTTTCCTTGCCTTGCCTTTCCTTGCCCACCCCTCCCTTGGTTTGAATTCCCTACCCCTCCCCTGCCTTGCCTTCCTGAGTTGATGGTTGGACTCGCTGACCATAAGGGCCTCTGCCAACCTAAACATTCTTTTGTTCCACGAGTCTTTACAACTCCTGGTATCCTCTGTTCACACACAGCGCCTCTTCTCCCAGAACCAGCAGCAGAGCTCAAGCATGAAATAAAAAAATTGTTTCTGAGAGGGAGTTTGAGTTAAACAAAAATTGTGCACAAGAGGCAGCAGAATGGAAACCTTTCAGAAACAGCCTTTTAACACTGACTTTAAAGGCTTTGAAGTGAAAGGTTCAGATTTCCCTGCATGTTTGCAGGTTGGCTTTGCATTTTTCAAAGCCTCTTTTCCTCTGTGCCGCCCCTTGCTCTGCATATTATCTTGTTTCTGTTTGCCCTGGGCCATGAACGATTCCAATTACAGAACTGGGGTTTGCCTGCATGGCCACCCCATCCCTCTGCTGCTCCCTTTGATCAGTGTTTAACCCTCTCCTTGAGACAGAGTGGGCACGTGGAAGGGGCTGGAACCTGTTCTTCCCCTGAGTATGTGCTGGGAAGGAAGCAGGATGTCATTCCCAGGGCTGGGTGTGTGATCCTGCTGTGCTGTGTCTGGGGTGCCAGACCCAAGCTGTGGGAAATGGAGGAGTAGAAACCCCCACAAACACTGATGAGTTTAATTTACAGCCCTGGAAAGAGCTTGGGCTGATGGAATGATAAAGGTATACAGATCTTAAGCAGAAGAATTATAAACCTATGTTTCTATAGTTGTAAGTAAGAAAATGTAGTGGGTGATATGGTGAAGGGCTTTAAGTATGATAATATGATTTTATAGTTTAAGTTAAGAATTTAGATGTTATAATAGAAGTATCTGTGTGTACATGAGCTAACAAGTTATTGGTCAAGGAATAGACACAATGCAGTAAAAAATACCAAAGGTGATAGGTTATGAAATCAAAACAAAGTTTCGTGTTAATTGTCTATTGGACTGAAAAGTTATAAATTGCCATGTAACTCTGAAACTCGTGACTTTCTTTAGTTATGGCTCCTTGCTGTTAAACCTGTAACTGCTGAGACTGAGGCCTCGTTTGATTTTTTAAATAGTAAGTCGCAAATAACAGAGTTGGTCCTGTCTCTTGGATCAGGCTCTGACACTGAGCAATGAGAATTATGGTGCCATTTTTGTTCCAAATCTCTCTTGGATGTACCAGCGTGGCTCTTGGGTGATGAAATGGTTGCTGTTGTTAAGAAAAAACCCAACTCATTTCCCATCCATGTCCACGCTAATGAGCAGCTGACAGGATCCAGCTGCAGACTGGAGACAGGACAAGGGGACACAGGGACAGGAGGAGGGGACACAACCTCAAGCTGCCCCAGGGGAGGTCCAGGTTGGACATCAGGAAGAATTCCTTCACAGAAAGGGTTGGTAAACATTGTCAGGGGCTGCCCAGGGAGGTTTGGAGCCCCCATCCCTGGAGATGTCCAAGGAACAGCTGGGTGTGGCACTCAGGGCTCTGGGCTGGGGACACAGTGGGGATGGGGCACAGCTTGGACTCGCTGCCCTTGGAGGTCTCAGTGACTCTGGGATTCTGTGATCAGGTGATGTGCTCCTTTCTCACACACCAAAACATTCCAGAAGCCCATCCCTGAAAGAGAGGAGTCAGATCTTGATCCCTGCAGGAACCAGTCTAAGCTGGTAGCACACACTCATGGATTGATCAAATTATTTTTGCAGCTAATTTGTAAGGCAATTCTTATGCTCCCTGGTTTTGGGGGTAAAGCACAGTCACAGAATCCCAGGATCACTGAGGTTGGAAAAGCCCTCTGAGGTGATGGAGTCCAACCCATGCCCAGTCCCCACCCTGACCCCAGCCCAGAGCACTGAGTGCCACCTCCAGCCCTTCCTGGGACACCTCCAGGGACGGGCACTCCAAACCTCCCTGGGCAGCCCCTTCCTGTGCCTGAGCACCCTTCCAGTGAAGGAATTCCCCCTGAATTGTCATGTCCACGAGTCCCTGTCTCACTCCTCCTCTGGTGGAAAGGGCTGCCCTAGCAGTGCTGGTGAACTTTGCTTCTCTGAGGCCCCAGCCCAGGCTGGAGAAATCTGAAATGGCTGTGGCAGCTCCAGCCCTCCTGTTTCCAAGGAAAATGCTCTGTCCTGCATCACTCCAGCACCTGCACTCAGGATCCCTTCAGGATACTCCCCCAAACAATTCCCCACCCCTCTGCAATCTTGGGGAGGGCTGAACAGAGCCTGGGGAAGGAGGAGAGGTCAGCAAAGGAAGGGAAGAGGCTTTGAGGAGCGATCACAGAATCCTTAATGTTGGAAAAGACCTCCAAGATCATCAAGACCAATCTTCCTCACACTTTCCTCAGCCCACAAAAGCAGGCGGCAGGAGATCGTGCATCCCTCCTCCCAGGCTGAGGCCAGCAGCATTCCCAGGATATTAGAGAACTTAAAATATTTTTAAACATCAGAAATAAACTTCTCCTTGGATAGCTTGGCTTAGGATGATGGGAGAAGTTTCACAGCAAAGAATTTTTGAAATGTTTTGCTACAGGAACATAAAAAAAAAAAGTTGGTTAAACTTACCAGGCCAAAAAAATTTGGTTGCTGGGCTGCTGCTCTGGACAGAAGTTGTCTGCCAGTTCAAAAGAAAAATATGTCTTTTGTGATGATTTGAAATTGAAAATACAAAAACAGAATTGTTGAAAAGGATATGTTTCTCCTCTTAAAAAGAAAATAAATCAAAACAAACATTGAATAAAAAACCAGAAACATTCTCAAGCAGGAAAAAGTTCCATTTAAAAAATGCCAGAACTGAATGCTGTGAATAATTTAAATGAAGAATTCAACCCTGAGATAAAAAAATATCTCACTGTTGCCAGATACACACTCTGCCCTAAAAGCAGCAGGAAGAATTCAGATGTTTGTAGTGAAATACTTGAGTCCAGGGATTTTAACTCAAATGTTGGTGTCTGAGCTGGGATCAAACCGGATCCAAACCCAGGCCCCCACCTCAGTGGCACTGGGATGAGCACAGAGCAGACAGGAAGGCTGGGACAGAGGCAGGAGCACAGCTGAAATAATTAGAATATATTTTTGAGGCAGTTTGGTACCAGGCTCCAACTCCTGGGATTTTCCAAATGAATCAGGAAAATAACAGGAAACGGGGTTTCAGTGCAAAACCAACACGCAATCTTTGGTTTTCTTTGGAGTTTTCACAAACTCCCACTCTTGCCAGGGCCTTGAAGCTGGGCTTGGCTCGAGGAAGGCAGACAGCAGGTCTGGAGGGCTGTCAGAGCACCAGGAGAACGAGCTTGCAGAGTTAGGGACCATTCCATGGATAACAACACAGGCAACACGTGGATCATGGAACAGAGCAAAAAGGAAGCCGTAATTAAATATTCCCCAGTACAACCCCCAAATTACAGTGGACTAAGAAGTAAGCAAATGACACCCAGGAAGAGAGCAGCTGATTCTGAGCTGATTATCATAATGTAAATGCCAACAGCAATTTACTCAAATCAGAGAGGTTTTTTTGCGGCGTGGAAAGCGGGTTTAGCCCTAATCAAAATAAAATCAATGTATATTTCAAAACAGATTAGTGCTGGGAAACAAAGCAGCCATGATTGTTATTCATTATCTTCATCAGCTCCGAGAGGGAATCATTTCTGTTACTGCTTAATTACAGAGATGTTAACAATTAATTAAGTCAACGTGGTGATAGCCAGCGATTTGGGGAATGGAGAGGAGATTGTCCCCCCTTGCTGTGTTTTTGTTGCCTCAAAGCATGGTTCTGGTGGCACTCCTGGGTGGTGAGAGCTCAGGGAGGCAGAGGCAGGGACAGGCTGCTCCAGTGCAGCTTCCCAATCCCCATTTCACAGCTGCTCAGGCCCTGCATTTTGGACAGTCCCCAGAGCCCAAGCCCTGGCTGTCAGTGTTCAGCCTCCCCTGGCTCAGCCAGCAGGGTTGAGTCTGTGCCTTCCCAGGAACTCATTATGGATTTGGGACTTGTGGTGGTTTGAAGAGACTGAGTTGATGGACAGGGTTTTAGACCAATCGCTTCTCACGATTTTGCATATAAAAGGACGCTGGTGAAGGGAAGTCCCTCTCTTCTTTTCCGGTCCCGGAGCCAGGAGGGGTGGCGGGCCCGGGCCGAGCCCCCTGCCCTCTCCCCATCCCTCTTTGGGGATGAGGCACGGTAACTCCCCTGGGTGCTGCAGAACCCCTGGGAGCCCGTGGACAGCTGAGAAACAGCCATGGCTGCTTGCAACTGTAGCCGAGACCATCTGGGGCTGACGGGCTCCCCTCCCCCACTCCACGTGGCATGGCGGCGCGGACCCGGCGGGAGCCGGGACAGCTTTCTACTACCAGACGCAGCGGACACTGAACAGCTGGCAGCATAAAGGAGAAGAGGCTTTTCTTTCCACCGCAAAGCCCAAAAAGAAATCAGCCCTTCGACATGGAGGCTGCAAGGTCAGAGAGAAGGAGAAAGCAAGTCACGTGTTGTTAGAGACTGAAAAAAAAGAGGGCGGCAGCGTGT
Source organism: Pachycephala philippinensis (assembly GCA_013397055.1). Classification (NCBI taxonomy): domain Eukaryota; kingdom Metazoa; phylum Chordata; class Aves; order Passeriformes; genus Pachycephala; species Pachycephala philippinensis. The sequence continues at coordinate 670,848 of VWZT01014850.1, forward strand.
CTTTCGCGCGTAGCTTAAAAAGGCTTCTAGCACATTGTGGTAAGACTGATGTCACAAACTGTTTTTTTTTTTCTCGGTCAGAGACCTGGGGGGAAGAGAATTCCATGTGTAGCCTGCAGAGGAGAAGCGTGACCACGCCAAGGTCACTTGGGAGCTGTAAGAGACTTTTAAAAGAGTTGTTGCTTTCCAGGCTGGAATTTGTTTTATCCTTAAAACGAATACCCCATTCTTGGTTCATGATAGCAGTTGTGGGAAGACTGCAAAATTCATGAGAGAAATATATTTCACAGCAGCAGATTTCCGGGCGGGTCTGTTTGTTAGTGACAGTTTGAAACACCACACTGGAGCAGAAGAAAAACCTCTTTTTTCTTTCAAATATGAAAGAGACTTAAGAACTGCAATTCTGACCTAAAATCATGTGTGTTATCCTTTGTGCGAGTTGGGAAATAAGTGGGGAGAGGTGCTGGAAGGAAAGGGAGAGTTTGTTGTAATCTTTATCATTCTTTTATTACCTTTAATTCTGTTAGTAATAAACTTCTTTGTATTCTTTTAAGTTTTGAGCCTGCTTTGCCCTTCTTCTAATTCTTACCTCACAAAAGGTAAAAGATGCAAACTAAACCACCACAGGACTAAAAATCTCCTTGCTGTGAGTGGAAAGAGCTGGAAGGAGCTGGAAAGAGCTGGGTTGGGATCCAAGGGGCAGGAGGCAGAGCAGGCCATGCCCAGGACACCTGCAGCCACCACGGGGCAGGGATGCTCTGGGCTCACTCACCCCGATCCCTGCACAGCCCAAAGAGTGGCAGTGGGAGCACTGAGGCATCCAAGAACTGCTCCTTTCATCCAGGTTTGTCACTTCTCCTTGACACACGAGGTGTCAGCTCAGAGAGGATCCTCAGGAGGCTGATCCAGACCTGTCTCTTGGGGCTGGAGTGCCCAAAACATCTCAACCCCACACCATCACTGTTGTAATGTATTTGAACCCTGATGGTGTGCCAAACCATCCTTAGTTATCCTTACCGGAGCCCTCAGGAATTCATCAAGGTTACTGAAATGTAAACTGCACTAAATTGGGAAAGAAAAAGCTGAGAAACAGAATACCAAGAAGCAAGAAATAGATAAAGAAAGACTGTGCTGCACTGGACTAGAACCAATCATACTCTCTGAAAAGTGCGTGTAAAACGCGTGTACAAGACAGAGAGACCAATCCAGTAACGCGTGATGGCGTGTACAGCAGCTGTAAAAGGTGTAAGTAGAGTGTTATGTAAACAATAAATTGGCTTCTGCATAATCACATTGATTCGTAGTTCAGAGTCCTGAGCTCCCACACATCACCAGCTGCTCTAGGTCTGAAGGGAGAGCTCATGGTCTCGGTAAAAACGAGGTTTGAACAAGAATTGAGTCATTCAGTCCAGGTGTCAGTGTCATCCCGAATCCCCCTTCCCTGAGGGTGTCTCCTGCTGTCCCTGCCATCCCGGATGCTGAAAGTGAGGAGCCCAAACCTCTCCCCTGTTATAAATGGGTGGGCTTTCGTAGGCTGGTTGCATGATGATGGGTGGTTAGAGTTATGTTAGGGTTGAGTCTTATAATTGGTTAAATCAAATTGTAATGTTAATGTTAATCTGGTTTTAAAGTGCGCTGATGTATGGATGTAACACCTCCAGGTAACCACTGGGTGGGAGTCAGATGGGGTAACTAATGGGTAGAATTTTCCAGAAACTCTCTGCAGAAGCGATGACATCATTCCAGATTTTAATTGGTGCATCAGTGAGCCAATGAAGTGGACTTATTCCCAGATGATTGGTCAGGAGTGAACCCCTGGAACGAGCCAAGCAGAGACGTGTTCCAAGACCAATCACTGAGAGGATCCAAAACTCACCAATCCCGACACGGGACAAACTTTATAAGAATTCTCTGGGTGCTGTGCACGAGCTCCTCCTGCGGTGGTTGTGTGCCCACGGAGCACCTGGTGCCACAGGCACTGTTCTTTGGCCTGCTTTGCCATGTGGATCTTTGTGCTTATCTCGGGGTCCCGTTCTCAGTGTTTGTTGTTTCCTAAATAAGCCAGTCTGCCTTCCAGGAGGTGACCAGCTCCCGTTTATCTCACCCCTGCAGGGAGGGCTGAGCTCCCGGCGTGGCTCGAGCTGCAGAGAGCACACAGCCCATTGATGTGAGCCCTGCTGCTCCTCCCAAAGGCATCATCCCTGCTCCTGGCACTTTGGGATTTGATTTTAATGGCAGCCTTGCCTAAAGATCCTCTTAACTCCTGATGGCAAAATTGGTGGCCGGACACCAGGAGCTCTGGGTTCAAGGGGTCCTCAGTGCTGGGTTTATTGCCAGAGACTCTAAGTGATTGTTTTAAACAGGATTTTCCTTGCACTCTGTTGCAGGAAAAGTGGCCCATTTATATTCATTGTAGCTTATAAATGTTCCTACCATAACAATTGGTCTTGATTATAGTGGACTGTGTTTTCCTTTGAATTTAATAGCAAGAGAAAAATGACACATGACAGAAATCTAAATAACATTCTGCTCCCCTCCTTTCTGGTTTCATTCTGAAGTGTGATCCACAGTTTATATTGAAGAATGATATTGTTCCCAAATATCTCAGATTATTTTTTTTTCTTTTTGTTTTAGGAATGGGGAGAAAAGTGAATTAATGAGTTGGATTTTCCATAGTGCTGAGCAACTGAGTTTTTCCTTGGGTTTTCATATCCTTGACAGCTCAAAACATCAGGCCCAATTTCTTGGAGGAAAAGGTTGACTTTCAGGGACAGCAAGCTGATTGCCAAATATACATCAGAGATTTTATTTGATAAACTGGATTTGTGATTTAATTATGGTTTTCAGTATATTTTACTCAACTAATTTCTTGAAGGAGGTTGTTTAAGAAGGTGGACCTTGTAGGATTTATGTGGGTGCAACAGTCTGGTTTTCTATTGTAATTAAATTAATTTAATTAATTTAATTAAAGAGAAGGATGGAGATGAAAGCATTGGGAATGAGCCCTCCCGGTCTCTCCTTAGGTAACATTTTTGCCATTAACATTACTGAGAGCAAACCCAGGCTGCCCTGAGCACTGAAAAGTCACTTTTTCAGCCAGCTAATGGATTTTATCCCTACAAACACCATGCAAATGTGTTTTCTGGATATGAGGTGGATGGAACCATCACCTCCTGTCACACCTCCCTCGCTAGCCAGGGCTGCAGGAACCTGGACAACAGAGGAATCTCATTCCATCCACGCTCTGGCAGGACTTCTACACCTCCCCAGAGGTGTCCGATTGAACCTTCTATTGCCACAGATAATATTTAGTGTGCTTACAAGTGGAATACATTCATATTTTCCTGCACTGTGCTGCTCACCCCAGGGTTTTGGCTGCTTTCATCTGCCTGCTTTTAGTCTGCATTGTATTTCATCTGCATGGGGAAATAATTGCTCCTCTTAGGGAGTGAGGAGCACTCAGCCCCAGCAGCTCGGAGTGTTTGGGATGTGAGGGACATTTTTGAGGCTCTTTCTGTCATTCCTTACCCATTAAGGAGCCCTTTTTCCAGCAGTGTGCTCCCACAGGGCACAGATCAATGTGGATAAATGTGGATCCCAGCTCCAGCCTCCCAATGCTCCCCTGATGTCAGAGCCTGATCCAAGAGACGGGACCAACTCTGTTATTTGTGACTTATTACTTAAAAAATCAAACGAGGCCTCAGTCTAAGCAGTTACAGGTTTAACAGCAAGTCACCATAACCGAAGACAGTCACGAATTTCAGAGTTCCATGGCAATTTATAACTTTTCAGTCCAATAGACAATTAACACGAAACTTTGTTTTGATTTTATAACCTATCACCTTTGGTACTTTTTACTGCATTGTGACTGTTCCTTGACCAATAACTTGTTAGCTCACGTACACACAGATACTTCTATTATAACATCTAAATTCTTAACTTGAACTATAAAATCATATTATCATACTTAAACCCCTTCACCATATCACCCACTACATTTTCTTACTTATAACTATAGAAACATAGGTTTATAATTCTTCTACTTAAGATCTGTATACCTTTATCATTCCATCAGCCCAAGCTCTTTCCAGGGCTGTAAATTAAACTCATCAGTGTTTGTGGGGGTTTCTACTCCTCCATTTCCCACACCCTGAGCCTGCTGAGGAGGAGCCAACAGTGCTCTTGTGGTCTGAGTCCCCAGGAGCAGCTGGAAACCCTGGCAGATCTGCTCTGGGAGCCCTCTGCTCCCCTCCCAGGAGCTTTGCTAATTGCTGCTGCCAATCTGGGCTACAGCTGCAGCCCCAGCCCCAGAGCCCAGCGGGGCTGTGCTCACAGAGGAGCCCTGCTGTGTGCAAATGTTCATCCTGGGCTGTGCCAGCCACGGCTTTGGGCACCCTCAGACCAGTGGTGGCTGTGCTCTGGCACTCTCACAGCTAAAATCTCTCGCCTCCCTGCCTTGGGGCTTGGATAATCTTTCAGTTTCCTCTTTTATGGCCGTTCAGGAGCTGACAAAACATATCTGAGGCCTGTTAACTGTCAGGCAGTGCTGACTTCCCAAAAGCCATGGGCAGAGGGTGCAGAGAGGCTCCGTGAGCAGCCAGCTGGAGGGGAGGTGGCTGAGCCCCTCTGTGCCCCAGCCTGGGTCACTGCACCGAGCTCCTGCTGGTGCATTTCTGCCTCAGCTGCCTTTGGACAGGGGCTTCTTGCTGCTCCTCCTCCTCCTCCCTCTCCTGCCCGTGCCACCTCCTTTCCCTGCCCAGTGCTCCTGTTCTGGAGGATGAGCAGCAGCACCCTGGCAGTCCCAGCATCCCAGCTGCCCTGGGATATGATCCAGCTGCCTCTCCCAGTGCTGACCACCTTCCCTTCCTGTTTGCTCTCTTTACACCACCCAAGAGCAGGCAGCACCCCCCAGGTTCAGTGTTTTCATGGGGAAAAGTGGAAATTGGACAGGGATAAATGGGAGAGAGATCTCAGGTGACTTCAGCCACAACCAGGACGTGGGCAGAGAAGCTTGGTGGCCACAGTGGCACATCTTTCCATAAGCCACTGCCCAGATCTCTTGGGTCACCCCCAGGTGTCCGTGGTGCCTCTTTCCCCCACGGGCAGTGCTTGTGCATGGTGCCCTCCCAGCTGCCACCTGCCAGCCTGGGGACATCTGCCAGCACTGTGTGTCCTCACACGGGGATACAGCTTGGGCTGCCTTGGAGACCATGGTCAGAACGCAGTCCTGTCTCCCAAAATCAACGTGCTTGTGGAAAGAGGTGATGGAGGGTGAAGGGAAAAGGGCTGCTGAGAGTCTCCTTTGGGTACCTTTTTGCAGGCTGGCAAAGCAGGATGAGAACTGGGTCTTGCATTGCTCCCAACCTTGTCCAGGGCAGCAGGACAAGGCCAGGGGCTGAGCAGAGATGGTGCCACAGCTGTAATGAATAGGGCTGGGAGGTTGTTAAAGGGGCTGAACAAGTCACAGAATCCTTATGGCTGAAAGGGATCTCTGGGGATCAGCCAGCCCAACCCCTCTGCCCAGGCAGGGTCACCAGGAGCAGGTGACACAGGTGGGTTTGGGATGTCTCCTGGGAGAGAGACTCCACACCCTCCCTGGGCAGCTCTTCCAGTGCCCTGACACCTTCAGGGTAAAGAAATTCCCCCTCATGTTGAGGTGGAACTTCTTGTGGATCAGTTTCTGGCCATCACAAATCACAAAACATGTTTGTTCCACAAAAAACATCAGTTTGGGGGGAACACACTTTATCTGCCTGGGAGCCACAGTGGCTGGAGGCAGATGGAGACATCCCACCAAGGAAACTCCTCTCTCCCCAGCACCTAGGAGCACCCAGGAGAAGTGTCCTTCTGTCCCTGCAGGATGCAGTGAATGCAGGAGGCTGCACCTCAGGGAGAGCTGTGGGAACAGGAGGGGCCAGGCTCTGAGACACAAAATCCCCTGGGGCCAGACCCCCTCCTGACACACTGCTGAGCAGCAGGGCACTGTGCTGTGCCCCCTGTCCCTGTGCCCCTGACAGCCCTGGAGCTTGTTCTCCCTCAGCTCCTGAATCCCAGTTTGGATTTTGAGCGCTCAGAAACCTTTGTGGCACTCGAAGCACATCTTGGCTCCTGCTGGGGATGCTCTGTCTGAGACCTGCTGGGTGCTCTCAGGGAAGGCTCAGGAGCAGAGATCGTTTCAGAGGAGGACTGTTCTCTAAGCCAAGGGTTTCCAGGCTGGGAAATGAGGGAACCAGGCCTGGCTCTGCCCCTTCTGCTCAGCCAGGACCCTCAGAGAGGCTCATTTCTCACCATCCAGAGCCCTTGTACCATCCCAAGACATTCCTTGTCCCACCAGTTCCTTTCCAGTACCACCTAGGAGCTTTCCCTGAGCCAGACCACACGTGGGACATCATCCTGTGTGACAGAGGATGCAGGGAGCCACAGCCAGCATTTTGGGGTGAGGAGGGCCTGGCTCCTTGAAAAAGGTGTTGAGCTGAGTCTGCACCTGGCCCAGTCCCTGCTCAGTCCCACGGGGCACTCCCAGCTCAGGCACACCCTGAGGAAGGACTGGAGAAGACAAATGTGAGAGTATTTCTCAGCATTTTAACATGAAGACAGCAGTGCTGAGCAGGCAGGAGCTCTGTTTGATCTGTTTGATCTATCGAATTGCATTTTTCCCTTGCTTATACATCAGATATTTTGTATCTCTGCTTTCTCCTGCCTGTGCTGAACAGCCACAGAGATTGTGCCACCCCAGAGCAGAGCTGGGTCCCTCACTGCCATCACCCAGAGCTGGCAGCCAAGGCAAAACGAGACCAGAGAATCACAGAACCACAGAACGGGTGGGTTGGGAGGGGCCCTAAGGAAAAGAAAGGACCAGAAGGAAAAGCCCTCTAAGGCCATGGAGTCCAAGCATTAACCCAGCACTGCTGTGTGCACCACCGTGGGTGTCTCTGTGCTCTGAGGAGCCTCCTCGTGCTCCTCCTCCTCGTGCCTGGGCATCAGCTCTGGCAGCACAGGCTGGTGCCCGCCAAGGATATGCTCTGAACTTCCTAACAAGGAGCACTCTCCAAAAGCTTTCCCTGAAAAAAACACCCCAAGCCCAAACACATTATCCCCTTGCTGCCCGTGCTTGGGAGAACAGAGAGCAGCTGCAATTTGGAGTCATGGCTTGAAGCTCTTTCAAATTAAAACAATCCAATTTATAAAAAAGTCTAAGCAGAGTTGACACCAGGTGTTTCAGTGCATCCCCAGCCCAGGGGTGACAAGTGGACAGCCCCCAGGAGGAGTTTCCTGTGCATCCCCAGGGTTTACCTCACCTGGCCACGGCTGGAAGGCAAAAAAGCTGTGTATACCTGTCCAGAAAGCTCTTTTCTTCTGCCCTGAAGCTGTGACAGCAGCCAGAAACCAGTGTTTAAAACCCTCCCCACACAGAATATGGTGAGAGAGAGGTTTTTAGGGGCACAGCTGTTTCAGGTGGGGCCCAGGCGCATCTGGGCACGGCATGTCCTGAGCTCTGCAGTTGTCTCCTGCTGCTCCATTGAGCTCAGAGTGCTGCTTATTGATTTTCTACAGCCAGCTCAATGCCAGACACATTGCTGTGGCTCAGAGGATGGAAAACAGAGCAGGGAGAGGCTGCAGGGCCAGGCTGACTGGCAGAGGCCCTGCCCTGTGACACGGCAGTGACAGGTATCTAACAGCTCCACGTCTCACCTCAGAGCAGAACCCAAGGAGCCACCACTGACACTGTGAGCTGAGCACTGGCAGCTGGAAACACCCACCTGGAACCTGCCTTTGGCTCCCTCTGCAGCTGGAAACACCCACCTGGAACCTGCCTGGAGCTGGAAACACCCACCTGTGACCTGCCTGGAGCCTGGCTCTCTCTGTCACACCTCCCACTCCACCAAAATGTCCCTGTGCCCCTGGGAGGGGCCCCCTGAGCTGCTGCCCCTCCTGCTGTGGCACCCACACATCCCATCTGAGGTTTAGCTTTTCTTCCCACCCATCTCATTTCCTTTTAGCTTTGATCCTGCTGCCTGGCTCCCTGTGCTTGCACCCCAGAGGTGATGGAAATCCTTGGCAGAGCAGCTCCCAGCCAGGCTTTGCTCCCAGGGAGGTTCTCAAAAAATTTGGTGTCTCCAAAGTGATGCTGAGATTCAGGGTGGGCTGGTGACCTCCTTCCCTGCCTCCATCCCTCCCTCCTCCTGCAGCTCTTTGCTCAGTCTGGCTGCCAAAGGCACAAATCAGACTTGCAAGAGTTCAGGGCTATTGCCCAGGTAATTATATTTACTTTGGAGTCTGGATCTGCTAGGACTGAGTGTAAATCCAGGCTTCAGTAGGGTGGTCAGTGACTGTCCCTGCATGAATTTATTGGTGCCGTGAAGTGACACTTTGTGCTCTTACCTGCTGTGGATTTCAACCTTTTAAATCATTCTGGAAACAGGACACATTTGGCAGCTAAATCCTAATGGGTTCGTTCCTTCTCCTGCCACTTCACCATCTCCTCATGCGGGTTTATAATTACAGATGGGATTTTGACAAGTCAGGCTCCCTGTAATGGCAAATTTAAGCTCCCTGATGTGAATCGAGGGAAGCCAAGATGATTGTGCAATGTGTATTTATTAAGGATAGTGGTGGCTGGAGCCACTTTCCCTCACCAGAGCTGCATTCTGGAATTTATCTGCTACAAGGCCTGATTTTTAGTGAAAGAAGGGTTTTACCCCCTCACAGACACTCAAAGCAGTATAAACCCCATTGCTGTTGATAGAGGATTTTATGAAAATGCAGAAGACACCTTCCAGTGCCTCCAGGGGCTCCAAGAGCTGGAGAGGGACTTGGGACAAGGGCTTGGAGTGCCAGGAAAAGAGGTAATGACTTCCCACTGCCTGAGGGCAGGGATGGATGGGATATTGGGAAGGAATTGTTCCCTGGGAGGGTGGGGAGGCCCTGGCACAGGGTGCCCAGAGAAGCTGTGGCTGCCCCTGGATCCCTGGCAGTGCCCAAGGCCAGGCTGAATGGGGCTTGGAGCAGCCTGGGACAGTGGGAGGTGTCCCTGCCCAGGGCAGGGGGCACTGGGTGGGATTTAATGTCCCCTAGAACCTGCCAGCCTCCCCACCCTCACAGCTACATCTCCACAGCTGTTTTAGCACCCCTGGTGCTCCCACATCAGGAAATCCCAAGGTCCCTGCCCACAGGATCTGTCCCTGGCTCAACCAAGCCCAGCATGGAGCTGTGCCCCATTCAGAGCTGTCTGGTGTGTGTAACAGGATCTGGACACCTCCTCAACACTTCTTTTGGCCAAATCTCTGCCTTGGTGCCTGAGCAGCACCGAGTCCTTCTGCTCCCCAGACCAGGGCAGCTCTCTGAAGAAACCCAAGCAATAGAGGCCTCTACCCAAGTCCTGACCAATGTCATGGGAAAAGTTAAAAATTTCTGGCTAAATTCAGAAGAAGAAATGAAAGTGCAGCTTTTGGCTTGTCCCTGCAGCCTGACAATTCCTGCCCAGGATCAGTCAAGGGCAAGAATGCTCCGGGAGCCACATTCCTTATGAAAATAGTGATAAAGATAATTTCCCTTCCCTGATTGTCCGGGTTTCAAGCACTGCACTCCGACTATGGCAAAGAGCTCAAATTTACACATTTACCTGTATTCTGTTTTCTTTTAAAGGTGTTTTTATCTGCATTTTATTCAGAATGAAAATGGGAATGACCTGCATGGCTCAGGCAGGGACAGCCCTGTTCAGCAGCGGGGCTGGGCCACAGTGCCCCAGTTCCACACTCCCATCAAGGGAAGCTCTCTGCTTGCTGCTTGCATTTAGGGTGTTTTCAGAGGCAAATTAATATTTCAGCAAAGCTTTCCTGACTCTTGCTCTGGGAGAGAAATCCAACTCTTCCAAACACAGACCAGCCCGGGGTGCTGGGCACGTCCTAGGACACAGCAGGAGGGAGAGGGAGGATCATTCTTCCTTGTCACCATTTGTCCCAAAAGGAGTTTTGCTGACACAAAAAGGGAAAAAATAAGCCAAGGAGACATTAGGAAGCACAGAACTCGCAGCATTGTGCCTGAACTGTGCAGTTACCTTGCTCCTGGCCATGCTCACGGGCTCTGTTTCAGCCGCAGGAATAATTTATGCGAAATTAATTTGTATATATATATGTATAAAAATTCTACATCCTCTGCAGTATTTTTACAGGGATAAGGACATGAAAACAGCAATTAAGCACAAGACTGACTAGAAATGGTCTCTACCTCGTTACAGGGAGGATTTTGCAGACAGGCAGCTTTAATACCTGCCAGGGACTGGGGCTTGGCACCCCTGGGACCCCACACTGCATGTCACGAATGGATGTGGGGGTTTAGATTAACCCTGTCTCCTGCCCAGGCCTCTGGCAGCAGACAGTAACTTTATTGAGGCGGCCAGCACCCCAAAACCCACTATCATTCGTATGTTCTTTTAATGATGACTGATTCTGTCTATTATAGAATAAATCATTTATTAATGGACGGGGAAACAAACAAACATAAGACTTAAAGTAAACCAATACTACACAGGAATAGAACAAAAGGAAGAGATTACTAGTAGTTAATATACAGTGCACGAAACATGGTACCTTTTCAGTTACAGCTAGCGAAGAAATAGCATAAGCTTAGGATTCAATGTATCTTACCATCCAATTGCTGGTGGGGCACACATGAAGATCCTTCCCCTCAATCTCCAGAGAAGTAACCACGAAGTCTGTGTCCAGACTTCGGGGAGAAGTCCGAACACCTTCCATGGTGTAAGAGGCTTCTGCTTCAGGGATATTTCGTGTATCTTTTATAGGGTAAAACCATGGCTCTTAGTCAATAGATTTCTTTCATCTCTCCTCTCATCAGCTCTGCAGACTAAGATGTGGATTCTTAGTCAGGTCTGAGCCCTCCTGGCGCCAGAGATGGCCCCTGCTGGGCCTTTGTGCCTTTGGGCTATCTCTTTATGCACCAGATATCTGGGACACACAGGAGGAGGTGGTGATGGGGGTAACCGTCCTGCCACACTGCAGTATGAACTCAGAATTCCAGCACTGCACCTCTGACCACGGTGTACAAACAGCTGCTGTATCCTGTGTGGAGATCCAAATGAAGCTTTTAAATTGCTTTGGAGATGCTGGACCTAGCAAAGGTCCCAGTGCTCCAGCACCACGTGGTGCTGCTTCCCTGCAGCTGGGAAAGGTGCTGTAGGAGGTGTGAGGATTTCATGGGATCATCACTAAAAACCATCATCAAGGTCGAAATTAAGGCTTAAAAATTCCAAGTGTTCAAGGTCAGGTTGGACGGGGCTTGGAGCAACCTGGGGTAGAGGAAGCTGTCCCTGCTCATGGCAGGTGGGTTGGAACGAGGTGAGCTTTAAGGTCCTTCACAACCCAAACCATTCTGTGATCCTCTTAATCTGTGAGCTTGTATGAACTCAGAAATAAGTTGGAAAACTTGTTCTTTCACTCTCTACTTCGGTTGTGGTGAGCCTGTCCCGAGCTTTTCCCAGCAACGGGAAAATCAAGTTTATCATCACAAAGAAAAGTGTAAGGAGAAGTGCAAAGAAAATTGCAGGACTCGCAGTAAAATCAAAGAAGATTTTGTTTTAAAGATTTGATTTGATAGATGAGCAAAGAAAAAGTAGAGGCCTCTTTCACACACATGTTCCTCAGTTTGAACCATTAACTCTGCTGCGTTTTACTTGTAGACCACAGGGCTGATACTTTCAGGGTAACCAGGAGCAAGTCCAACCCAGCACATCCTGTGGCTCTGTGAAATATAATATCACCTGCTTAATATTCTGAAAACCAGGCCATTTAAGATATCTTCAGTTAACAGCTGAGAATGGGACTCTCTACCCCATCAGGGTAAAAATCCTTGTCTGGGATTTCAGTGGGAGGTGAGGGTTTGGTGCTGCCTGGCTCTCCATGGCCACCTCGCCTCGTTTGCCTCTTCAGCCCAGCTCTGAAGCCAGCTTTTCCTGCCTCCTTTGCTGCCCTGTCCCTGCTGCCAGCACTGCTCCCTGCCCGGGGCTGCTCTGAGGGTTCCTGAGGGAGGGAAATCATCCCTGTCCCCCTCTGGAGCATCCCCACAAACCAGCCATGCCTCGCCAGCTGCAGGTGATGCCTTAGGTTTTAACTTTTATATGTTTCAAATCCTGCATTCCCAGTGTGTAACTCTGCAGTGCCCTGCAGCCTGGGAGCTGCTGCTCTCTCATGCTGAGACAGACAGAACAAAGCCTCTCCAGGCTGCTCTCCAAGGACACCCAGCCCGGCCTAGGCCCAAAATGTGTAACCCAGCCTCTTGAGAAGGGGGGCAAGCTGAGGGCAAATTCCATCATTAGCTAAAGTTGAATTGGTGAAATTGGGTTGAGATGCAAATGGACCAAAGCTATAAAAGTGTGAAGAACTCGTGACTCGGGGTCCATCTTGGGTGCAGCCTTTGGCCTGCCCAGGGTGTGCCTCTGAAGGCCTTTCAAATAAATATCCACCTTTATTCCCTTACTCCTGTCCAGTCTCTGTTTCTAGGTTGGCCTCTTTAGGCATCACGGGTTTGGTTCAGGTTCCTCCCACTCTGGAAACCTGACAGAGGATTTTGTGCTGTTTTACAGGATTTTTAAATCCCTTGCAGGGGAAAAATATGTAAATATTGCTGTGGCCTTACAAAGGAGTCAGATGTTGTGGGGACATCCCACGAATAAAACCAGCAGCTTCTCAGTCCGGGTTCCCATGTGAAGGTTTACAGGCAGATTTTACAAGTCCAGTGTGAGATGCAGAATAAGACCTCCAGCACGCAGTTTTCTGCTCTAAACTCCAAACTAATCACAGCAGACAAGGTGATTGACAAAATAATCCTCTCTTGTTTTTATTTTCTCCTACAAATGATCTGCATGTCTGCATTTCGCTCCGCCCGTTAGAGCTGCTGCAGCACACAGCCAGAGCTGGGTCAGTCCCAGCCCTGCTGTCAGTGCCAGGCACAGCCTGAGGTGACCCCCAGTCCCCCAGAGTGGCTCTGCACTGGGAGGGACCCAGCTGTGCTGCCTTCTTCATCTGCAGCTCTCCAAAGCAATCGCATTAACGCCCGTCCCCAGCGTCCCACTTTTACAGCCTGCTCCTCTTTTCCACAGAATCACAGCATCCCAGGATGGATTGGGTTGGAAGGGACCTTAAAGGTCATCCCATTCCACCCCTGCCATGGGCAGGGACACCTTCCACTGTCCCAGGCTGCTCCAAGCCCTGTCCAACCTGGCCTTGGACACTGCCAGGGATCCAGGGGCAGCCACAGCTTCTCTGGGCACCCTGTGCCAGGGCCTCCCCACCCTCACAGGGAACAATTTCTCCCTAATATCCAGTCTAAACCCATTCTCTGTCAGTTTGAAGCCATTTCCCCTTGTCCTGTCACTCCAGGCCCTTGGAAATTGTCTTTCTTCATCCTTTAGTCAGTTCCCTTCAGGCCCTGCAAGGCCACAACGAGGTCACCCAAAAACTTCTCCTCTCCAGGCTGAACAATCCCAGCTCTCCCAGCCTTTCCTCCCAGCAGAGCTGCTCCATCCCTGTGCTCATCCTGGTGCCTCCTCTGGGCTCTCTCCAGCAGCTCCAGCTCCTCCCTGTGCTGGGCCCAGGGCTGGGGCAGCTCTGCAGGTGGGCTCTCACCCAAGACAGGGGCACAGGGGCACAATCCCCCTCCCCTGCTGCCCACGAGGGCAAGAGTCACCATCAGTCCAAAGCCCAAAGTTAGGTTTTTTTGGAGGGTACAGACATCTTAGGGGTTAAATATAATCCTGGCCCTGCAGCCCTTATGCCCAACTAGAGATTTTAGGACTTCTCCCCTTTTACATCCCCCTGGAGACATCGGACACGGCCAGAGCAGCAGTTCAGAATTCTGGCAAAGCTCCCTCCAAAATGGGTCACTTCCTCAAGGAGTGGACATGGGGCTGTTCGCTGCTCTTGCAGGACAAGGGCATTTATGTTTTCACACAGCTGGGAATGAGGTATGAAGTGTACCAGAGCTTAGGTGTCAACGTTCCTTCGCAGGTCTGCAGGCTGTGGTGTGGAATTTTGTGGGGAAGGAGAAAAAAATCCTCTGAGATCAGCACTGGAGAGAGAGATGTGAGAGAGAAAGGCACACACGGTGAGAAGGAAGCTCAGAGAGGGGGGAAAGGCTCCAGAAGAACACAAAGTACATTTGGGAAATGATGAACACATGAAAATCAGGGATTTCTGCTGCGTTGTGCCCATCTGGGATGGGAGCTGGGACCAGCATCTGGGAATGGCCCCTTGGAGCAGGGATCCCAAGCATCCGTGCTGGGGTAACCCCACACTGCTGCTGTCCCCTCGGAGGGGCTGGAGATGCCCTGCTGACCCTGGGCAGAGGGGACATGGCTCTCCAGGCTGGCAGCAGTGGCATGGCTCCACGGAAATTGCTTGCCAAGGATGCATCAGAGCAATCAGGCTGAGACCCAGGGACCTGGGTGCTGTGGGAGAAGCTCAGTGGGAGAATCCTGAACTGGGTGAAGGCAGCACAGACAAAGTGTCAGCCCCAAGGTCACAGCCAGAGGGAGGAGTGTCCCTGGGCTCAGCAGCACAGAATCACAGAAGCACCAGGTTGGAAGAGACCTCCAAGATCACCGAGTCCAACCCACGCCCTGACACCTCAACTAAACCATGGCACTGAGTGCCACATCCAATCTCTCTTTAAACACATCCGGGGAATGTGACTCCACCACCTCCCCGGGTAGACCATTCCAGTACTTTATCACTCTTTCTGTAAAAAACTTTTTCCTAGTATCCAACTTGTATTTTCCTTGGCACAGCTTAAGGAGCTCCAGTTTGGTGGCCTCATGTCCATAACTGCACCTTGGAGGCCACACAACCCTCGCCAGGCAGCTGCCCAGCCCTGAGCAGCACCAGCCAGGATGATACCTACTGATAATCACCTCTGAAAAGTGCAAAACTGAGGTAAAATAGGGGCTGTGAGGGGCGACATCCAGTTTCTAGCAGACCCCAGACCCACTTGTTCCTCCATTTCCACCAGTGCACAGACCTGGCCATGGACAGGAGCTCTGGGAGGTCCCCAAAGGTTTCCTGCTCCCCATTTCACCCAGAACAGGCACAGCCCTCGAGAGGAAAAGCCTGGCAGAGGCACCACATCTTTCCTGCCAGGTCCCCCCTGCTTTGCATTAAGATCCAGGTTCAGCGACTGACAAATGTGCTGAAGTCACTGCTAAACCAGACTATTTCTGCAGCCTAATGGCATTCGTTTCCTGCCCAGGCTCAGGTAAAACTGAGCTCATTCTGCGTGAAGAAAGACAACCAAGAGCTAAAAATAAAGGGGATGATGGGCAGATGCACGACTGTCACAACAGAAACAGATCCCTTGCAGCCCCTCCCTGTCACTCAGAGCAGAGCTGTGACTGCTAATGGCAATTTGGCTCTCCCCCGTTCCCATTTAGGAACTTTATTTTAAATCAAGCCGAGGAAAAATTGGGATTTCTGCAGAAGTGTTGACATTTTCCAGGGAATACAGAGTTTGGAAAGCTGCCAGTTTCAGTTGCTGGTAGAGGGAACTCGGAGGGGCTTGTACCAGGCTGGGAAGTTCAGCCCCCAGGGGGAAGAAGTTCAGAGTTTGTTGCCATTGAGCCCAGGGCCGGATAAAACATTTGATTGCAAAATCAAGCGTTTCTAATGCCTTTTGGTTTTTTGCACGCTGAGAACAGCTGCTCCTCAGAGCTTCCCAGAGATACTCCAGGGAAAGCACCTGGCAGAGGCTCACTTGTGACACGTGGGGCAGCTGAGCCCAGGAATCTGCGCTGGGGGAGTGGTTCCAGCCTCCCCATTCCCTACAGAAATTCTCCAGATCTGTTCGTCCTCCCCCAGAGAGGTTAAAAGAGGGGATAAAAGCAAACTGCCAACCTGTTTTGTGTGCAATTTTCGGTGCTCAGTGAGAGGTACCCCCAGGAATCAGTCAGGAGAGTCACAGAATCCCAGAATGGTTTGGGTTGGAGGGGATCTCAAAGCCCATCTCATCCCAAGCCTTCCTCTAGACCAGGTTGCTCCAAGCTCTGTCCAAGCTGACCTGGAATCCCAAATGCTTTTGGAAAAAAAACCACACTGCAAGAGTCACTCCAGCTCCCAGATGTGCAGGAGCAAAGTCTTCCATGCACTCCAGGATCTGGGAAGAGAAGGATTTCTTCTTCCTTTAGCACAGAATCAACATTTTATCCTCCGTGGTCTTTTTACTTTAGAAACCCTGCTTGATAAATTACTAGAGGGGCTCATTAACTGCAAAGATTTGTCAGTTTTCCCAAAGCAATCAGGGTGTTAGTTAGACCAAAGGAGCAAATGGAAAACTGAACGGGAAGCCAAGCACAGCCCCATTAATCCTGGGTTATGGATCGACATTTGTCAACTCTATTGAAGTCTGTTGTACCGAGTGGAGCCCAGGAGACCACTCAATTACTTTATCTCTGAGCAATTAGGATCCTGCTCTTTCAGGTCAATCTGTTAGCACTGAGGGAAAAAAAATTTGGATACAAGAAAATCCACTGCCTTGTGTTGTGGAGTCTTTCAGAGGGGAAAAACCCCAAACCCTGACGGATTTTCCCTTTGAAATGCTGGGTTTGAGAAGTCAAGTTCACCGAATTTAGCATCAGCCAGGGGCTCCCAATATTGTTGTGTCCCCCAATATCCTCCTCTTCGTCTCTTCCCAAGCATTTCTGTGTTTGCCAGGTGACTGCAGAGGGATCAATCCATTCTTGGAGCCAGGGATAGCTGTGCCCTCTGCACTGGGACACGCCCAGCACAGCCAGATTGAAGGGGCACTTGTGCCACATAAGCAAAGCCCTGTCGAGGTTTAGGCTGGGGAAACCAGGAGCCACTTTTAGCTCTGCCTTAGTGAGACTGAGGGATTATTATAGAAAAAGGAAATTTTTTGGGTGCACATCTGTTTTTCTGTAGCTCATAATTCACTTTCAGAAAACACAGATATTGGAGATGCACAAGTTTGGAGGGGTTTTTAAAAGGATACAGAGAGGAACAGAATGGGAGAATAACTGAGTTATAAATTCCCGATATTCAGGGACACTTGTATTTAACTTGAAAGCTGCAGCTTCTGCTTCTGACCTTAAATAAGTCACACGTGTGTGGAGGTGGCTCCTTTAAAGCAGCAATACCTGGTATAAAAAATGCTGCCTCTCCATGAAAGCCTTCCTTCCACATCCTCATGCCCAGGGTGATGGTAGCACTTGGGAGAACTTGGAAAATGAAGGTGAGTCCACATCGTGACCCAGAGATGTCACTGCACTCAGTCCCACTCTCCTGAGCTGCTCTCCCCCAGCTCACCTGAGGCCAGGCAGGACTTCAGCCCCCAGCCCCCTGCTGCTGGGGTGTCACTGCTCTGGGTTCGCTTTGCCTCAGGCTCTGGAGTTTTTTTCTTCTGGATTTTACATTAAAAGACAGGAGTCACTGAGTTGTTCTTCTAATTTGATGTTTATTAATTTTTATCTAAGGCACTGCTGCACGGAATGTGCCCTCTGGATATAAGGTGTAAAAGATGGCTGTGGGTTCTAACTTCCAAGGCTTTTTAAAGCCCAAACTATCTAATTATCAAATGCAACTAATTTATTTTTACTTATAATCCAGTAACCATTTATCTACAAGCCGCATTGTGGAATTTTACACCAATATTTAAAAACCTAGGTTTGTGAAGAAGAAAGGACAAAGAAGAAGAAGAAACCAACACCTAAATCCTCCATCTGGTTATTAAATTCCATAAACTTAATTTTCTATATCTCTACATATTTCACCCAGTGACATAACAAATTTCTTTTTAACTACACAGCAACAACTTCAGTGCTATTATACAATAAAGGGAGTTTTTTCCAAGGTCTCAGATCAAATGCAGTGTGTCTCTGGGGGTCAAAATCAGAACTCAGGGTTCCAACACTGGGGTGATGGATTGAGCTCACAGTGACACCTGGATGGGCACAGCTCCATTCCACCCCTGTTTTGGGAAGTTCCATCCCTGCTGAGGTCACACAGAGCTGCAGTCAGGAATTGCCCACACAGACAGGATCCTCCCCTAAATTTGCAGCCTGGTTTGGTCATTCCATGATTGTCCATTGAAGGATTTTTTTTTTCATGTCAAGTAGAGATGCTGGAGAATGGGAATGGCAAAATCTTGGATCTGGGGCTCCTGAGATAATTGAAATGTTGGTCTACAAAAACAGGCAGGGAATGAGCAATGGGAAACAAGATAACCAAATTATTACCTCCAGCTTCAGGATGCTGTTTGACTCATTGAAGACTAGAGAGATGGAAAGAAGTTTCAAAAAGCCCCAAACAAGACAAAAATCCTATGATAAATGGCTTTCAATGAATGATTCCACCTATTTGTGCAGCTTTTCTTTGCTATTTTAGAAGATGGAAATCATATATTGGGATTAATTTAACCAGTGAGTCAGGTTTGGTGACTTAAATCACTCGCTCCCCCCTCCTCTATCATTCCTGCAAACTCAATTCTTTTTTTTTTTCTGTTCGTGAATCATCCCTGGTTTCCAAAATTCCATCCCTCACTCTCAGCTGTTGAATGAACAGAGTGAATGGATGTGTTTTCTCCTCTGTGCTGTTGACTCACCGCTCTTTTTTCAGCAAAGGCAGCCTGACCATCAGCCTCAAGCTGCTGGCAGGGGGTTTGAGGAGGAGGAAGATGAGCTGAGCCTGCCCAGCCGGGTCACTGAGCCCTGTGCACAGCTGGTGCTGCACACACCGTGCTCCTCCTGCTCCATCCCCTGGGATTTCATCAGAGCCACCCCTCACAGCTCCCTGGTGTTGCAGTGATGCCTTCAGCCATTAATGCCACTCACATGGACAGGCTGGCTACAAACTTTTTTTATTTTCCACTTTACAGGTAGGGAACCAAGACCTAGAGAGAGTTTATCAGGCACAGGAGAGCTGTGTAAACTCAAATGTCACAGGCAGGATGTTTGGGCACCAGCTGAGCCCCGTGTCCTGGGACAGCTGGGGGATGTTCGTGCCTGACCCCACAAACAGCTTGGCACGGAGGCAGGGCAGGTCAGGAGTGTGAGATGGGCACAGGGACACAAGGAAAACTCTGCTGTGTTCAGGAGGAGGGCTCTTGGCTTTAAACTGCCATCTCCCCATGGCCAGGAGCCCCAGGAGTGCTGCACTGGATGGCTGAGCGAGTATATGGAGATGTTTGCTGGCTCAGAGGAGCACAAAAACCCCAACCACTGCTCCTGTTTGCCAAGGCTCTCGTCTGTAGGCTCTGCCTGAACTGGGAACACTTCCCTGCTGTTGGGGAACAGCTCCAGCCTGCTGGGAATGTGCATGTGCTGGTGTGAGGCACCCTTGGTGCTGCTGGGATGAGAACAGCTCCAAAATTAACACCAAGATATACATATATCTCTGATATGGATGTATATACATATATATATCAATATTGGAGAGATATAGATTGTATAGATGATAGAGACATAGATATTTATATAGCTGTAGATATAGATATGGATGATATCCACATTATATACAGATACAACTATAGATATAGAAGATATAGATATAGATATAGATATAGATATA
>VWZT01014851.1:2594-15654 GCA_013397055.1 Pachycephala philippinensis
GGGTTCTGTTCCACAGGGAGCACTGGCACTGCCATCCCCGGGCTCCTGAGCGGGTTCTGTTCCACAGGGAGCACTGGCACTGCCATCCCCGGGCTCCTGAGTGGGTTCTGCCCCACAGGAAGCACTGGCACTGCCCGCTGCCCCTCACCACTGTGCTGCCAGCCTGGCAGGGGCTCTGCAGCTCCACATCCCGCTGGCCCGCAGCCGGTGCTGGTGCCTGTGCCCACACCACGGTTAGCACACAACTGTGATAAATCCCCTGGGGATAACCACGGAGCTGTGACACTGCTCCAGCTTAATGGAAAGCTCAGAATTTACTCTTCATTTCTGGCTTTAAAAACCCACAGACCTGAGGAGGAAATACAAATCTCTGAAGAGAATCAAAGCAGGCTCGGATGTTGTTGTGAGCGCTCCAGGGTCAGAGCTAAGGCTGTTCTCTGTGAGGAAAAACGTGTTTACTCACATTTAAGGAGCATTTGTGGGCTGTGGGGAAGGAAGCTGACAAGTCTCTCAGCCTGCCTTGCTCTCCTCGGCTTTTGAAGATAACAGAGGTAAGGATCCATCTCCTCACAGAGGCATTAGCTGCCTTTTCAACCCTCAGCGTTAATCTCCCGACAGACTGGGCTGGGTGGGTGCTGCAAAGAGCTTTCCTGAGCCCACAATCCAGTTCAGCCAGTGGGGATGCTGAAGGCTTGGCCACTGAGAGGTTTTCCAGCTTTCTGCCAGTGTCCATGTGAAAGTCCTTGCTTTCACG
Source organism: Pachycephala philippinensis (assembly GCA_013397055.1). Lineage (NCBI taxonomy): Eukaryota > Metazoa > Chordata > Aves > Passeriformes > Pachycephala > Pachycephala philippinensis. The sequence continues at coordinate 3,349 of VWZT01014851.1, forward strand.
GTGATGCAGGCTGAAGAGCAGTTAGAGGTTTTTGTAAACCAATCCTTTATCTCTCAGGTGCAAGTTGTTGTGCAGGATTGTTGTGGTACTGACTGGAGAAATATTTTGGAATGGGTGTTGTAGGGTTTAGCCAATCATTCTGAGAGGTGGATGGTCGGGGGCCAATAACCTTATGCCATTCAAGTGAACTAAGATATAAAAACCAGTCTGTAAATTAATAAATAATTCCATTCCTTCCTGGATCAGGACTATGTCGTTTCTTGCCATCCCTGGCACAACAGAGACAAGCCAGCTTACCGAGGGTGGCTGTGCTGAGCCCCTGCAGCCCCGGGGCTCTGTGGCTCACCCAAACCCACCCTGTTCAGTCCCCATACCAGCCTGGACAACAGCTCGGGCACTGTGCCAGCTGAAGGCAGCTCACTGAGCAAACGGGGTTTGGGTGACCTGGGCATCAGTCCTCGTGGCAGATTTCACCTTCTCCATGCCCAGGGTGAGTCCTGGCTGACACAGCCCCGGTAAGAGGGGAAGGGTTTGGGAGCCCCGATGTGCAGCCCCAGGCAGGGAGGCTGCAGCGAGGGAGAGATGACACAGAACTGGCAGGGTGGGCTTCCCCGGGGGCACAAACCTGCCCAGGCACACAGAGCCCTGAGCACAGCCCTGGGCACACAGAGCCCTAAGCACAGCCCTGGGCACACAGAGCACTGAGCACAGCTGGGCACACACAGAGCCAGGCTTGGGCACACACAGAGCCAGCCCTGGGCACACACAGAGCCAGCTGTGGGCACACACAGAGCCAGCCCTGGGCACACAGAGCCAGCCCTGGGCACACACAGAGCCAGCCCTGAGCCCCTCTTGGCCCCTCAGGGCACGCACAGCAATCAGGGCTGGCAGGGCAAGGGCAGTGCCCCAGGAATTCCGGCTGAGGAGTGATCCCAGCCCGCTGGCACAGAGGTGTTCCAGCAAGGCAAGGCAGCACCTCAGCTGCTCCTTCCCCTGTCCCGATGCTGCCCTGTGAAATGCATCATCCCCCTCCCCTTGCTCCTTCCTCACCCTCCCCAGCTTCCTATTTATTCCCCCAGTGATGGCACGCTTCAGCTGCGTAAAAATCTAATCCAATTGGACTCCAAGAGGTTTCCTGTCCTGAGCAGCTCCCCAGGTTTTGGTGAAGAAGGGACACTTTCTTCTTTGGGAAGAACAGACACATTGTTACACATTTTTTCGTTGGAAGAACAATGCTGTTCTAGCCACTAAATTATACAAAGACAGAAACTCCAGATTCCTGAGGTAACTGCTGCTGAAAACGGGCCTGGGAGCTGCTGCTCTCTCATGCTGAGACAGACAGAACAAAGCCTCTCCAGGCTGCTCTCCAAGGACACCCAGCCCGGCCCAGGCCCAAAATGTGTAACCCAGCATCTTGAGAAGGGGGGCAAGCTGAGGGCAAATTCCATCATTAGCTAAAGTTTAATTGGTGAATTTATGCTGATATGCAGGGTGTACCTCTGAAAGCCTTTCCAATAAATATCCACCTTTATTCCCTTACTCCTGTTGATGCCTCAAAAGGCCAACCTAGAAACAGAGACCGGACAGGAGTAAGGGAATAAAGGTGGATATTTATTGGAAAGGCCTTCAGAGGCACACCCTGGGCAGGCCAAAGGCTGCACCCAAGATGGACCCCGAGTCACGAGTTCTTCACACTTTTATAGCTTTGGTCCATTTGCATCTCGGAGCAGCCCGGAGCAGGGCCCAGGTGCTAGCAGGGACAGCCAAGCAGATTTCACACTCGAAATGCAATATCCCTTTGTGCTGCCGTGGCAGTTTCCCTCCGCATGTCTGGGGGGCTGTGCTGATGTGAATGTGCTGTTCCCAATCCCCACGGAGGGGCACGGCAGAGAAAAGCCTCTTGCCCTGGAAGCTGAGGGCAAAGCTCTGAGCCAGAGCTGGGGCTGGCAGCTCCGATCTCCTGCTCGTGGGCTGTGGGTGAGCCAGGCCCAAGGAGGTGCCAGGAGAGCCTCAGTGTGTGTGTGGGCAGGGCGCTGGAAAGCTCTGAAAGGGCACCATGCTAGCCTCCATCTCCTCCTGAGATGGTTTAACTCTTGCTCCTGGCCACTGGGAGCTCTTCGCCCAGCACCATGCAAGCCTCCACCTCCTCCTGAGATGGTTTAACTCTTGCTCCTGGCCACTGGCAGTTCTTCCCCTGGCACTGTGCAAGCCTCCACCTCCTCCTGAGATGGTTTAACTCTTGCTCCTGGCCATTGGAAGTCCTTCCCCGGGTAGGAGCTCAGGGATCAGAGACAGAGAACAAAGCCTGTGTGAAAGGGAAGGGGGAAAAACGGCGTTTTCTTGCCTTCTCCCCCGGAGACTTGTGTCTACTGGAAAATATTGACAGCAGAGAAAGGTGAACTGGCAGGACTAATTAGCACGGAGAAGGCTGGCACAGCTGGCAGATGTTTATGGATATATATAAACCCCAAAGATCCTGCCACCACCGTGTGTTTCGCCTCTTGCACTCTCGGAGTTGAGGTTGTCATGACAGCAGCCCCCCTTCCTCTCCCCATGCCACTGTTCCCAGCCTAGACTTTAATCTTCATCATTTTAAGAACTTTTGTCACCACGGCAACGTGCCACAGACTTTTTAAAAATATTTCCTAGCACAACTCAAAACAACCATGTTTCCTGCACAGTTCCCTTTAAACCTCCAGGAAAAAACATTTGGGGTTGGGCTGTGGCTCGGCAAGCATGAGGCTGCCCTGGGTGTGAGATGGTGGCACTGCCACCTCCCGGGGACAGCGACACGAGGACTGGGGCCTGGGCGTTCTCCAGCAGCTCTGTGACTTTGGAGGGAGCTCTCCTTTGCTTTTCCGTGGGGTTTTGAAGAAACTCCGCAGAGTCAATTGGGAAAAGCTCTATATACAATTAATCATCTTACTGTGCCACTAAATTCAAACAATCCTGTCATTTTGAACCATTTCCTTTCATTGCAGTCTTCAGGCAGGACGCACCTACCTCAAGCGAAAGTCTGGGTACGGAACCTACTCACTAACAAGTGGGAAGGTCCATGTGAGCTTATTGCTTGGGGTCGTGGGTATGCTTGCGTTTCCACAGATACTGGGGTACGATGGCTACCTGCAAGATGCGTTCGTCCTGACCTGCGGCACCAGAAGCAGAACAGGCAACCTCCGAATGATCTCCAGAATGCAGATCATCAACCAAGTGATCCTCCTGATGATGACCAGGATGTTGACCATCAGTCGGATGGTCCTTCTGCAAGCAGAGACTGAATTTTAAGTTTTCCTTTGTTATGGGGTCAGAACGTTATGGAGTTGGAATGTTAGAGCCCTTAAGGCGATTTAGAATTAATTGCTGATTTAGAGTTAATAGCTGATGTAGAATTGTAATAGCTGATGGAAAATTGGGTTCGCTGGATGTATCTCCCAGGGCACCGCTGGAGAATCTCTCTGCCTGCTTTAAATCAGCATCTGATTTAAACCCTGTTTGGTAACTGGCCATTGCCAAACGGACCCTTCATGCTGTGTTTGTTCTCCTTGCTGCAAGGGGCCCTGCAAAGAGGATTACAAACACTGCCTTTTTGGTCTTAAACAAAAAGGGGGAATTATGGATGCTGAAAAGCTTTAGCAGAGAAACTTTCCAGCTCTCTGCAGCATTCTGTAAGAGCTCTGTCTTTCCCATGCAAGCTATTAAAAACAACGCTATGGGTTTTGTGAACCAACTTTGCTATCTTGCACCTCCAGGTTGTTATGTAGGACTGCTATGGTATTGACTGGAGAAATATTTTGGAATGGGTGTTGTAGGGTTTAGCCAATCACCCTGAGAGGTGGGTGGCCAAAGGACCAATTATCTTGTGCCATTCAACACACGTCTCGTGAACTAACATATAAAAATCCATCCAAATGTTATTGAAGAGCCTCCATTTCTTCCTGGACTTGAACTCTGTGTCATTTCTCTCCGTCCCCGATACAACAGCGACAGGGTTTTGTTCCCACATGCCCCAGCTCAGGTTTTCCACAGCTGATACAGCGAACTGCCATTGGAAAAGCAGAAGGAAAAGAAGCCCTCGGAGCTGTCAGTGATTGGGTGTCTGGTTCTCAGGGGGAATTAGAGATCTCACCTGCAGAGGCTCCCTCTGATCGCTCCTGGCTCTTATCTGCATCTCTGGGAACTGTGGTTCTCTGAGAGGCTCGCAGTGAATTGCTGCTGGAAATGGGTTACGGGATTTTTTGGACAGTTAAGAATGACTGCGGTCACCAGACAGAAGTGTGCCCTGCTCAGGAGCTATACAGAGATGTGCCCGGGCACAGGAATATATGTGTGCCCAGAGGAAAGAGGCCTGAGTGCCTGAGAGAGGGACAGGGCACACGAGGGGATGGAAACTGGGGGCTGGAGGGCTGGGGATGGCTGCAGGAGGGGCACGGAGAGGTGTGCAGGGCGGTGCCAGGCTCTGGGCAGGGCAGTGCCAGGCTCGGTGCTGGCTCAGGGCGGGATCCCCCTGGAACACGGAATGCAGCAGTACGGGGAGGTGACCCAGGTGCCATAGGGAGTGTGCCAGGAGCGCTCACTGTGCTCTGGGCAAAACCTCCCTGGGCTGAGGGAAAACACCTGGAGCGCCCCGAGCTGCAGGCCACAGTCAGTGCCAGCCTTGCGCCTGACCGGGCTGTGCCACGGCCCAGGGCAGTGCCAGCCTTGCCCCGGATGGGGCTGTGCCGGCACCCAGGGCAGTGCCAGCCTTGCCCTGGAGCTGTTTCCAGCAAGGACATTACAGAGCTGTGCCAAGGAAGGGGATCCCAACCCTTTTCCTCCCAGCAGCACTCCCAGCTCCCAAAGCTGGGCCGTGCCACGGCTCTCTGGGAGCTGCTTGAGTGCCATGAGGTGCCAGCTCTGGCACAGGTGAAGGTGCCTGGGCAGGAGGCAGATGTTGAACCACAGTGAATTAAATCAGTCAGTGTTTCGGAGCTGTTGGGTGGGAGCCCATCCAATGCTCCCTTGGCAGCACCTGAGAGCCTCAGTGAGCGCCTGGTGTGCCACAGGGTGTGCCACAGGATGTGCCCTCAGTGAGCACCTGGTGTGCCACAGGGTATGCCACAGGGTGTGCCACAGGGTGTGCCCTCAGTGCCACAGGGTGTTCCACAGGTGCCACAGGGTGCCACAGGTGCCACAGGGTGTGCTGTGCAGAGCCTGACCCGGGCACCAGGCACTGCCAGCTCTGTTTGTATCTATAAACACAGCCAGGACACAGCCACGTCACGAGAACAGACTCCTAAATGAGACACAGAACTGTCTCCTCCAAATTCCGCCTCCCTGTGGAACCGCCCTCCTTCCCAGTCTGAGACAGAAATCACAGCGCCCTTTGTTTTCTGATTTCTTTCAGTCCCACCTGAATTGTTTCGTTTAAAATTCAGAACAGATTCTTTAAACCCCAAGCTCGATCCCCAGGGATCCATGTGATGAACAGCCAAGATCGAATCTGAACTCCTTAGGTCCCTCCCTGGCACTGCAAACTTGCTGAAGAATAAAGAACTCCTGCAGTTTGCTCCTGATCAATTATCAGCGTTTCTTCAATGCTCCCTGCACGTCAGTCAGACAGCAAAGCCCACGCTCGGTATCGCTCTGCCAACCCACTCTGGGCATCTGTAGGGGCACAGGGGAAGGGACCCACAACTGCGCTCCCCAAAAGGAGCACGCGTGTCACTGTTGTACCGGGGACAGCAAGAAACGACATGGGCCCAATCCAGGAAGGAATGGAATCATTTATTAATTTACAGACTCGTTTATATATCTTAGTTCGCTTGAAGTTCGCTTGAATGGCATAAGGTTATTGGTCCCCGACCCGAATTGGTCCCCATTCCCCACCTCTCAGAATGATTGGCTAAACCCTACAACACCCATTTCAAAGTATTTCTCCAGTCAGTACCACAACAATCCTGCACAACAACTTGCACCTGCAAGAGAAAGGATTGGTTTACAAAAACCTCTAACTGCTTTTCAGCCTGCATCAGTGTGAAAGCAAGGACTTTCACACAGACACTGGCAGAAAGCTGGAAAATCTCTCAGCGACCAAGCCTTCAGCATCCACACATGTGCCTGTGTGCCTGTGAAAGGGTCTCTGGTGGGCACAGCGTGGGCAGTGAGGCCCTGGCACGGCCCTGCGTTTCTATTTGATTATGTTCTGCCCCAAAGCAGGGCCCGGGGCTGCTCCAGCCTGGCACAGCCTGCCAGGATGCTCCGTGCCCCGCAGGGACTCTGGGTGCCCTCGCCTAACTCGATCCCGTGCTCTAATTCCATTACAGCCACGGCAACCGGGCACAACTTCCAGCCGGGACCCCTGGGATGCTGGCAGGGGCTGGAGCAGCCAGGGAAGGCAGCTCCTGGCGGGCCTGGAGTGTGGAACATTTCCTGTGCCACGGGGCAGAGTGCGGGCAGAGCTCAGGGGTGGAGGATGCTCAGCTGTCACCTGGCTGAGCCCTCGCCTGCACAGGGACCCGCACTGGGCACTCTTTGCTTCCCTGCATTTCAGGGAGGGCAGGATGAAGGGCTGGGGCACTTGTGGAATGCCTCCTGTGCCATGGGGCACAGTGCGGGCACAGCTCAGGGGCTGAGGATGCTCAGCTGTCACCTGGCTGAGCCCTCGCCTGCACAGGGACCCGCTCTGGGCACTCTTTGCTTCCCTGCATTTCAGGGAGGGCAGGATGAAGGGCTGGGGCACTTGCCAGGCCAGGGGCAGGATCCTTGGCTGCAGCCCCGCAGGGATTGGGAGGAGCTGTGCCAGGCTGTGGGCACGGGGAGCACAAACTCCAGCATCTCTGTCAGTGCTGGGCTTTCCTCACTTGCCCTGGCCAGGGACAGTTCCGTGCCCACACTGACACGGGTGTATTTTAACAGGGTCACACATCACGGGCGGCCCAGGACAGGTGACAGGGACACAAATGTCCTCCCACTCTGCTGGGGCAACAACAGCAATGCAACCTGTTCCTGCTACACCCGAAAAAACCCAAATCCCACAGGAACAGCAGTGGGAAAGGGAATGCTGAGAACCTGCGCCTCCCATTATGGATACTACAAAAGCTTCAGCAGGGAATTTCTCCAGCTCTCTGCAGCATTTTGTGAGAGCTCTGTCTTTCCCATGCAAATTATTTAAAACAATGTTACAGTTTTGTAAACTTCTTGCACCTGCAGGTTGTTTTTGCAGTATTGTTATGGTTCTGACTAGAAAAATACTTAAAAATGGGTGTCTTAGAATTTGTCCAATCCCCTCAAGAGGTGGACGGCCAAAGGACCAATTACCTTATGCCATTTAACACACTTTCACGAACCAACAAATAAAAGACTTTTGATATACCATTAAATCCCTTCCATTTATCCCTGAGCTGGACTCTGTGTCGTTTCTTTACGTGTCTGTGGTGCATCATCGACACCCATAACCTTGGGACATGCACCCAAGGCTGTCCCATCCCAGCAGGACGGCGAAGGGGGAAGGGCTGCATGAATTCTTCGTTTCCTTGAAGAATCTAGGGCAGGGAAAACTGGTTTTTAACTAACGAGCAGCCCCGATGATATTCATGAAGGTATGAGGGATTAATTCCTGCTCTGGTTGGATATAGATTATACAGATTATATAAAAATGTACTCGGGCAGAACAAAGACGTTGAAGAGCAGTATTTAAACTCGACCTAAAATATCCTAACCCTCCATGGATATACACTGGGCAGGGAGAGTCCCCAAAGGCTGCCGCTGTAATTAGGAATCCTACAGGAAATGCTGCTGGTGCCAGCGATGGGGGCAGCGATCCCGGGAGCCACAGCCAGGGAAAGCAGGGGACTGGCACCGCCCTGTGAGGGGGAACAGCCCGACATCCCAAAAACCCCAGGGACAGGAACGGGGACAGCGGGGCACGGGTGGGACAGGCACGATTCAGGGACTGGCACCGCCCTGTGAGGGGGGAACAGCCCAACATCCCAAAAACCCCAGGGACGGGATGGGGACAGCGGGGCAGGGGTGGGACAGGCAGGATTCAGGGACTGGCACCGCCCTGTGAGGGGGGAACAGCCCGACATCCCAAAAACCCCAGGGACGGGATGGGGACAGCGGGGCAGGGGCGGTGTGGGTTCAGGCAGGATTCAGGGCTGTGATAAACCATCCCCGTGTCGGCAGCTGCGCCTCGGGGCCGGGGCTGGGAGAGGATGGGGTCCCCTCTGTATTCCTGGGATTTCTGTCCTGGAGACTCAGCTGCAGAGCAGGGCCACCCTGTTCCTGTAGCAACCCTACAGCACCCAATAAACCTACAGATCCCAATAACCCTACAGCTCCCACCCAAAAAACCTACAGCCCCCAATAAACCTACAGCTCCCACCCAACCCTACAGCTCCCACCCAAACCTGGGAAAGGAGCTCCCAGGAACCCCAAAGTGTCCTTGGAACTGGTTCCCTGGGGAAAGAGCTCTCAGGAACTCCAAAGTGCCCTGGGAAGGGGTTCCCTGGGGAAAGAACCCCCACAGTGTCCTTGGAACTGGTTCCCTGGGGAAAGAGCTCTCAGGAACTCCAAAGTGCCCTGGGAAGGGGTTCCCTGGGGAAAGAACCCCCACAGTGCCCTTGGAAGGGGTTCCCTANCTCCTGGAAGCCCCCAAAGTAGAGCCCTTGGAAGGGGTTCCCTGGGGAAGGAACCCCCAAAGTGCCCTTGGAAGGGGTTCCCCATGGAAGGAGCTGCCGGGAACCCCAAAGTGCCCTCGGATGGTTTTCCCTGGGGAAGGAGCTCCCAGGAACCCCAAAGTGCCACCCTTGGAAGGGGTTCCCTGGGGAAGGAGCTCCCCAAAGTGTCCTTGGAAGGGGTTCCCTGGCGAAGGAGCTCCCAGGAACCCCAAAGTGCTGCCCTTGGAAGGGGTTCCCTGGGGAAGGAGCCCCCACGGATGAATAGCTGCTGTCTCAGGAGTGTTTCCTGGCCTGCTTTAGGAATTTGCTGCCTTTTCAATTCCGTTGGCTGCCCCCATCTTTGCTGAGTATAGCAGGAAAAATAAATACAGCACTCATCTTTTTCCAGCTGATTATTACCCCTATTATTATTACTTTACAGAGTTTTTTTTCTTTTAATCTCTTCCCCTTCAAGGAAAGAATGCCAAGCGTTTCCTTTCTTCCAGGTTGTTCTCATCACATTTCTCCAAATTCGCTTTCCTCTCTGGTGCAGAAGTAGCCCAAGTGACTAAAACTGGAATATTTTTAGACTCAGGTAACCTACAATGGCCATTTATATTATTTTTAGTGCCTGTCTCCACCCTGTGCTCCCTCAATCCCCGCTCTCTTTTCATCCCCTCCAGCAGAGGAGCAGAAAGGAGGAAGTTCCAGAGAAGCAGCTTCTACAGAGGAGCTCCACTACAAACCACAAATGGAGCTGCTTTAAGCACTCGTGTTTACTCTGCTCGCTTCTTGTTCGCTTTAATGGAAACTCAGTCCTGTGGGAATCCAAACGTTGCTTGCTGCTCCTGTCCTGCCTTGCCCTCCACGGTCTGGATCATTCTCCAGCTTCAGGCTGGTTTTACACCACCTCGCTGCTGTGAGCCCCAGGCAGGCAGCAGGAAATGTGCCCCCGTCAGAAAAACTGCAGGTAGCAGCACTGAGAAGTGACCTGGGGGGATGAAATCCCCAGGAAGGTGCCGGCGTTAGGCAAACAGGAGGGGAACCGGGACCGATGCTCCATGAGCCCTTTTATTATTTTATCAGTCTCACACACAGGAGATGATACAGGCTCCTGTAGTCGCAGAATTCCAGAGAATTTCCTGGTTACAGAGCATTCTTAAAAGCGTTTCAGCCAATGGCATTCTTATAAAAACTCCAGACAGTTCTCTTAACCAGTCTCTGATAGTGCCCGTGTGCTTGTTACAAACAATCCCTGCTTGTTTTGAGCCTTGCACAGGATTCCGTTATTCAGCCCAACTTTATCTATCTTACCAAGCATAACTTTTGCAACTCCAAAAGCTGTCTCAGCCGAACCTAGAAGCTTGGACCATTGTTTCAGTGTCCTTGCCTGTTACATGCTTGTATCTTCTTAAAGTTCCTGCAGGCAGAGGTAATCTCTAAACTCTTTCCCTATAATTCTGAAACCTGCTTTTATTTCTCAGGCCCTAAAATCCTTTCACCTTTTCCTGTGTTTTCTACAGAAGGGTCATTGCTACAGCCCCCAGCAGCTGCAGGGCCCAGCCTCCCCTCTCAGCACTCTGGGGCTTCGCTCACAGACATTCTGTGGGGGACAGAGGCTGCTCCAGCTCGGTGCTGTGCAGAGCCACGCTGGCTGTGCCTCCAGAGGCTCCAGGCTGTGCCTGCCCGGCTGCATCTACCCTGGAACGCAGGGCAGGGCCCCACGGAGCCCTGGGGATGTGGGCACACCCTGTTCCAGCCCTGGCAGCAGCCATGGCACTGGCTCACACCAGCAGTGGATTCTGAGGGCTCAGGGGTTCAGGGAATCGCTCCTGGCTGCTGCTCAGCCTCAGTGCTGACCTCTCCAGAGCTGTGAATGGGAGCTGGCACAGGAAAGCACTCAGCCCATTCATGGACGTGTCCTGCCCGTGGCAGGGGCTGGTGATGCCTTAGGTTTTAGCTTTTATATGTTTCCAATCCTGCATTGCCATGGGACTCTGAAACTCGTGACTTTCTTCGGTTGTGGTGACTTGCTGTTAAACCTGTAACTGCTGAGACTGAGGCCTCGTTTGATTTTTAAGTGATAAGTCGCAAATAACAGAGTTGGTCCCGTCTCTGGGATCAGGCTCTGACACCCGGGCTGTTCCCCAGGCCAGCCCCGCTCGTTCCTGGCCCCGTGTCCTGTCACTTCTCCGATGCCAGTGCTGGCACGTGCAGCTGGCAGCTGCCTCCCATCCATCAGCACATGCCCTGCTCCGTGCCAGCTGTCAATTAAGCTGGCACGGCCGTGTCCCTTCCCACCTTCCTGGCTGCACAGAGCCCAGCCCCGGGCACTGGCTGCTGGCTGGAGGCACAGAGAGCTCTGCACCAGCTGCAAAATCCAGGATGGCAGCAGGAAGGAGCCCTGGTGTGGGGTGCTGCTGTCTATGGATTCTGAAAAAGCATCAGCAGAGAGATTTTCCAGCTCTCTGCAGCATTCTGTGAAAGCCCTGTCTTTCCCACGCAATCTCTTACAAACAATGCTACAGTTCTGTAATCTATTTTGCACCTGCAAGTTGTTTGTAGTATTGTTATAGTTCTGACTAGAGAAATATTTAGAAACAGCCTGGCCAATCGCCTCAAGGGGTGGATGGCCAAAGGACCAATTACCTTATGCCATTCAATGCATTCCTTGCAAACCAAACATATAAAAGACTTTTCGATATACTGGTAAAGCCTTCCATTTATCCCTGAGCTGGACTCTGTGTCTGAGACAGCTGTCCAGCCCTCCTGCTGAGGAAATGCCTTTCTCCATCCCTTTGAGCATGGGCTGTCCACTCCAATCACTGTGGAAACCTCCCCACAGAACGGTTTCTCCCCACTGCCCAAACAGCAGAGGGAGTTTTGGGGTGGCATCCAACATCTCACGTCTCCCCCAGGAAGGAGGGAGCACGAGGGAGCACAGGCAGGCAAATTTTGTTCTCCAAACGACCAGAAAAATTGCTGGCTAATCAGAGCAGGCAGCGCTGCACTGATTGCAGCAGCGGCTGCTCTCCCTTGCCAATCCCCATGAGCTGATCGGGGTCAGCCCCGCGCCCTGCAGCTCTGCCCCTCTGCCCGAGAGCTGCAGGGGTGGGGAGGGAAGGCTGCAGGAGCAGCACGTCCTGGGGCAGCGCTCCTCGGGCAGGGAAGGGGCATTCTCTAGACCTCTAATTGCTTGTGGCTCTTATCTGCATCACACCAAAGTGAAATAGAAATGTAGATTTTTAACTTCTAGTAGAAATAGATGCTAAGTGCTTTAAACACTGAAAAGCTGCAGCAAAGAGACCTTAAACACAGTTCTTACTGCAGCAGTGTTACCTTTTCACAGAATTTCTTTACTCTAGACAAAACATAGAGGGAACTATACTGTTCACATTTTTTAGATAGAGTGTTCACATAAACAATAAGAGCTGATAGAAGCTATACAAGCAAATCTGTGTAATACCTATGTAACATTTGTGTAAGATTTATGACTGTTAGCATTAGACCAGGATAGGCTGAAAAAAGAAAAACTTCTGTAGAATCACGTGTTAATCTTATTGATTAATTAACAAATATAATCCACACTTCTGTAAGTTTAGAGAAGAAGAAGAAGCTGGTTTTTACTTGCTGTTTTGCCTGCTGCTGCTGCTGTTGCTGCTTGGATTAT
>VWZT01014851.1:21329-34360 GCA_013397055.1 Pachycephala philippinensis
CCCTGCACTGCCCTGTGCCCTTCCTGCACTGCCCTGTGCCCTTCCCTGCACTGCCCTGTGCCCTCCCCTGCACTGCCCTGTGCCCTTCCTGCACTGCCCTGTGCCCTTCCCTGCACTGCCCTGTGCCCTCCCCTGCACTGCCCTGTGCCCTTCCTGCACTGCCCTGTGCCCTTCCCTGCACTGCCCTGTGCCCTCCCCTGCACTGCCCTGTGCCCTTCCTGCACTGCCCTGTGCCCTTCCCTGCACTGCCCTGTGCCCTCCCCTGCACTGCCCTGTGCCCTTCCTGCACTGCCCTGTGCCCTTCCCTGCACTGCCCTGTGCCCTCCCCTGCACTGCCCTGTGCCCTTCCTGCACTGCCCTGTGCCCTTCCCTGCACTGCCCTGTGCCCTCCCCTGCACTGCCCTGTGCCCTTCCTGCACTGCCCTGTGCCCTTCCCTGCACTGCCCTGTGCCCTCCCCTGCACTGCCCTGTGCCCTTCCTGCACTGCCCTGTGCCCTTCCCTGCACTGCCCTGTGCCCTCCCCTGCACTGCCCTGTGCCCTTCCTGCACTGCCCTGTGCCCTTCCCTGTGCCCTTCCCAGCACTGCCCCGTGCCCTTCCCTGGCACTGCCCCGTGCCCTTCCCTGCACTGCCCCGTGCCCTTCCCCGTGCTCACACCACAGCAGGAGGCTCTTGGGGAGAGGAAGGAGCTGACTTCAGTCTCTCCTGGCAGAAAGCCACTCCATGCTGCCACGCTTCTCAAAACCCCCCTCTCCTCCAGCTCTGATGTCTGTGTAACTCGGGTCGCAACAACAAAGTCAGTATACCAAAAGATGTAATTTTTTTCCCTGACAAAAATCTGAAAAAAACCCTCACTTATGATAATCTTATCATTGTGATATATATCAAACCCAGATAGTTCCTTTCCTTCCCATCACAATCCCTCCCACAGAGTCTGCAATCAAAACATTTTGGCTATCTTGGCCTATGTGCTATTTGGAAACCAATTTACAGGAGCAGGACAGTGCTGTTGTTCCAATGGATGTTAGTAAGTCAAAATAGTTTGATATAAAATACAGGTTACTGCACCCAGCACCAGCCATGGGGTAGATGCTGGGCATCAGGGAAAGCTCAGAAAATTGAGGGGGTTTTGACTCCCAGTCTGACCTGGATGGCTCATCCTGATTGAATCCATGGGTTCCAGGGTATTTCTGCCCTTTCTCTTTCTGCTGGGGTTGGGATGAGGTTTGTAGGATGTTTGTGGTCGGATCTCCTTTCCCTGGGCACTCTCAGCCCAGCAGGAGGGAGGCACAACTCCCTGACCCTGGGACAATGGGACAAACCCTGGGACAATGTGCTGCAGGTCCGGGAAGCTCTGACCAAGCTGGACACCCCAAATTGCTGCTGGAGCCATTCAGAGGCTGAGATAACGAGGGTTTCTCTGGGTCTGGAGCAGCCCCGTTTGCTCTGACCCTCCCGGAGCTGCTGGAGCCATTCAGAGGATGAGATAACGAGGGTTTCTCTGGGTCTGGAGCAGCCCCGTTTGCTCTGACCCTCCCGGAGCTGTGCTCCTGGCCTGGGGAGCTCCCAGCCACTGGGGCTGGTGATTGGGATTTGAGGCCAGGCAGGCCCCAGCCAGTGTGAGTGCAGCTGCCTGCGCTGCAATCAAGCTCCCAACTGCAGGGGAGACACGGCAGACACTTCAAAAAGGCTCTGTTTATATTCTGGCCTCCCGGTAAATTCATTCATGGGGCCACTCATGCAAAATGCATCATGCAAATGAAACCACCACATTTGGAATTAAGCTTATTTTCCTACTCCAGTGAACACGAGTGCATCAGATTGTCGTTCTTGCCTTTCGCCTTCCTTTTCTCTTTAGGCTGCTTGCCCAGCTGTATCCCCAGAGCACCTCTCCGGGATGGGGGGAGGATGGCAGAGGCTGCTCAGAGCCACACCAGTGCAGCCCCTTGCAGCCCCAGCTGTGGATGGCAGAGGCTGCTCAGAGCCCCACCAGTGCAGTCCATTGCAGCCCCAGCTGTGCAGCATCAGAGCAGCGCTGGTGTGGAACTGATGGGAGCCTGGCTGCTTTTCAGCACTGCAGCCCCGTGCAGGCTGCTCTGCTCGCTGCTGCCATGAATTCATGCAGAGCAGGGACAACTGCAGGGGAGAGAATGGAGAGGATGCTGGCAGCTCGGGAAGTGCCCACTGAGCCCTGCCCTGGCTCCAGGGACAGCAGGAGGCTGAGAGAGCAGGGAACTGTGTGTGCTGGGCCCCTGCCTCCATGGGAAATGAGTGCCCAGCTCTGGGTGGTGAGGGGATCTCTGCCCCACACCCAGTGACACGGTGATCCCTCCCTGTCCATCCCCTGGGTAACTCTGCCCCACCCAGTGACACAGTGATCCCTCCCTGCCCATCCCCTCGGGTAGCTCTGCCCTGCACACACTGCCCTAGTTCACACACTCCTCTGCAGAGCCCCAGCGTGCCCTGCTCACGTCTCCTTTCCAGCTGATCTGGCCACAAGCAGAGAGCTAAAGGGAGAAGGCCACTGCCAGCTGATGAGGCATGGAGTGGGACAGTGGGGGCACCCCAGAGACCAGGCCTGCAGCACCCCTCTCCCAAGCCCTCCTCCTTTAGCTGTGCACAGCAATCTCTCGCACGCCCAGAGTAAGTTTGGTCCAGCACTGCTCAGTCCTGGCACTCCCAGCCCAGCACTGAGTGGTGCAGGGAGCAAAGATGGATGTGGCTCCAAGCAGGGCTCATCTGCAGGCACCTCAGAGGCTCAGAGAGCTGGCGGTGTGGCTGCAGGGCTCACCTCTCTGCCCTTCAGAGGCACCGAGAGCTGGCGGTGAGGCTGCAGGGAGCACAGCTCCCGGCCCTTCAGAGGCACAGAGAGCTGAGGTGTGGCTGCAGGGAGCACAGCTCCNCCGGCCCTTCAGAAGCACAGAGAGCTGAGGTGTGGCTGCAGGGAGCACAGCTCCCACGCACGGCTGAGGCAGCCCCCCCCTGCCCCTCTCCCCGCTGCTCTGGGGCAGGCACTGCACCCCTGCTCGGGATCACCCTTCCCTCTGCCTCCCTGCCTGCACGGCAAGGTGGGAACTCCTTGTCACTTCCTCCCAGTGACAAACTCTCCAGGAGCTGCAGCTTGGGCCGAGCCCCGCTTGCCAAAGCTGGCTTTGTTTGGTGTTTGGGCTCTGCAGTGCACCCAGAGGCTGCATTGCAGTCCCCAGCTGCACCCAGCACCATCTGTGCTGGCAGCACTGCCTCACCCGGGGAGCCTGTGCCCCACAGGGCACCCAGCTGGGCTGTCCCCAGGGCCCAGGACAGCATCCAGGAATGCACGGTGAGACCCATGCTAGAAATGGCTGCTCAGCCAAACTTGGAGAAGCCAGAGAGGGAAAAAACACTGATCTGCTTCCGTTTCGTCTTTTAAAACAAATTCAGTACAATCAGCAGCAAATACACTTCAATCCTCCTCCAGCAGCTCCTGGAAGGGCAGTCAAGGAGCAGGGGGGAGCAAGCAGGGAGCTGTGGTGCCTGCGAATCTGGGTGAAGGAGCCACTCCAACAACAGCCTGAGCCACCACCTCGTGTTTGCTGAGCTGCTCGGATTGGGGACAGGGAGGCAAAGCAGCCACAGGCCAGGCCAACACACCTGGGGAGAGAGATCTCAGTGCTCTGCTCCCTCCCTGACTCACTAAGGACAGCTCTGATTTATTCATCTCCAGCTCTCTGTGCCCTCCTGCCCAGGCCATGCAGCGAATGAACCCAGCAGTGAATTCTGAGCGCTGTGCCTGCCTCTCCACAGCCCCTGTCCAGCATCACTGAGACCTCAGAGGGCTCTGCTCTGCTCCAGGTGAAGCCCTCACAAATGGTAACAGCCCCTGTCCAGCATCTTCCCAGCATCACTGAGACCTCACAGGGCTCTGCTCTGCTCCAGGTGAAGCCCTCACAAATGGTAACAGCCCCTGTCCAGCACCTTCCCAGCATCATCCCAGACCTGACAGGGCTCTGCTCCAAATTAAGCCCTCACAAACGGTACCAGTCCGTCCAGCACCTTCCCAGCACCACCCCAGACCTCAGAGGGCTCTGCTCTGCTCCAGGTGAAGCCCTCACAAATGGTAACAGCCCCTGTCCAGCACCTTCCCAGCACCACCAAGACCTCACAGGGCTCTGCTCCAGGTGAAGCCCTCCCAAGTGGTAACAGCCCCCGTCCAGTGTTACCCCAGACCTCACAGGGCTCTGCTCTGCTCCGAGTGAAGCCCTCCCAAGTGGTAACACCCCGAGGATGAAGCCTGAGGTCTGTGCAGCGTGCCCCAGTGCTCTCCCTGTGAGCGTGGGCTGCGGGAGGAGGGAGGGCTCAGCTCCACCATGAATTAGTGCTGTGACAGCTCGCTGCAATCCGGCCATGACTTGCATGGCTGCTTCCCCTTCACCTTCCCAGGAGCACGCTCTGCATTAGATCACGCTCTGCAGCAGGCTCTGCTCCAGAGCACAGCACAAAGTGTGGGGACCAAGATGGAACTGCCCTGACCAGCTTTCCTTGTCCTGAAAATATCCTCATGACATGTGGAGAGAGACGCAGGGAGCTTTCTCTCTGCTTTGGAGAGCACTGAGACAGGAGAAAAGAACTGATTTTCAAGCTGCTTGCAAGGTTGTGGCTTCACCCACATCGTGCCTGACAACTCACCCTGCATGCTGGAATTCCCCCTGGGAGCAGCACAGGGTCCAGGGGTGGTGGGGATCTTGCTTTTCACCAGACCTTTGTCTGCAGATTGCTCCTCCTTCCTTTTTCCCTCAGCACAGTGTCAGAGAATGCAGAAAACAGGAGGGTTCTAACACATCCCCACGCTTATCTCTTTATTCAAGAGATAAGTGCAGAGAAGCAGCAGATGGCAAACAGATGCCACAGGTTCTGCAAATCAGCTGTCCCCAGCCCTTCCCTCGGAGCTGCTCCTGGACCTCTGGGGGCTCGCAGAGGGCAAGCCCTCGCTGTCTGGCTGATTGCTCTGTTCACCAGCTACACAGCTCCTGCAAGGGGCCCACCCGTGCCCTCCCTCCTGCCAGCATCTCCACAGATCCCAGAGCCCACAGCACCGCCCCAAAAACCGGCAGAATCCCCTCGGGAACCTGCTCCAACAACGCACGAGACCCCGACACGAGCGGCAGGAGGGAGAGGGGGCATTCAGGGGAAGCATTTTGGGAGAGCAGAGCAGAGCTGGCAGCAGTGCCCGCGGCTGTCTCACCTCCTCCCACTGGTGGATGTAGCGGATGAGGCGCGAGAGACGCAGCAGGCGCAGCAGGCTGAGGATCTTGGTGAAGCGCACGATGCGCAGCGCCCGCGCCGTCTTGTACACCTCGGAGTCGATGCGCGTCTCCACGATCAGGAAGATGTAGTCCACGGGGATGGAGGAGATAAAATCCACCACGAACCAGCTCTTCAGGTACTTCATCTTGATCCTCTGCGGGTCCAGGATGATCTCGGTGTTGTCCTCCACCACGATGCCCGTCCGGAAGTTGAGGACGAGGTCGATGAGGAAGAACGTGTCCGAAACCACGTTGAAGACAATCCACGGCGTGGTGTTTTCATCCTTGAAGAAGGTGATGCCCACGGGGATGATGATCAGGTTTCCCACCATCAGCAGCAGCATGGTCAGGTCCCAGTAAAACCTGGAGAGCGAGACAGAGACATGTGAGATCAGCCAGAGGGCAGGAGGTCGGGGCGCCCGGGTCAGCGGCGCTGATGAACTCATCCATCTCTGCTGTCACTCATCCCCCGGGCCCTGCTGCTCTGCCTGAGCACGCACACTGCACAGGCTGCTAATTGACTAATTAATAGCACAGGAACACTCCTGCTCTGCCTTCGAGGGCTCCGAAAGGAGCTGAGCCAAGGCTGGGCATGCCCGCCTGAACACTTCCCTGGGACCTGGGAGCTGCCCGGGGACAGACTACAGGGTAACCTGTGGTTACTACAGAGACTGCAGGGTGAGGAGAGAACGAGGGTTTGGGAGGCCCCAGAGTGTGTGTGTCAATAAAGCATTTGGGGTTAAACCATCAGGCTGTGCTCCTGCTGTCTGATCCTCCTTTGGAAGCAGCCAGCACCGACAGCTCTGGGATCAGGACGGAGCTGGAGCCTGTGCTCTCATCCACAGCCTTCCGTTCAGGCTCCTGCTGAGCTGGGCTCCAGGAGTTCAGCCCACACTCTGCAGGCTCCTGTGTTGTACAGAAACAATCAATAAACCTGGAGTCACGTGGAATAGGAAACACCTATTCCACTTCTAAGGACATAACACCAACAATTCACTCCTGTTCCATGAGTCTCCAAGAGGCTTATCTGCACTCCAGCTGCAGGACAGTGTTAGCCAGGGGACCTCACTGTAACATTTCTGTTCTGGAGGCACACACAGTCCGAGTACAACCCCTCATTTATTTGTTTGGCATTTTTTAAAGATTTTCCACAGCTCCAGAATCAGACAATGTGGTCACAACTCCCCCAGAGTGAGGACTAAAACCTTGCCCAGTGCCAGAGCTTCCTGAGGAGCCTCACTGCCCAGCACAGCGGTGCTCCAGTCCCCTCCAAATGCCGGTGCTGATGTCGCTGTTGTACCGAGGACGGGAGGAATGACGACACAGAGTGTGGGTTCAGGAGTAAATGGAAGGGCCTTAATAGCATTTCGAAAAGTCTTTTATATGTTGGTTTTCAAGAAATGTGTTGAATGGCATAAGGTAATTGGTCCTTTGGCCATCCACTCCTTGAGGGGATTGGCCAGGTTCTGAGAGATCTATTTCTAAATATTTCTCTAGTCAGAACCACAACAATACTACAAAAACAATCTGCAGGTGCAAAATAGATTACAGAACTGTAACACTGTTTTTAATAAATTACATGGGAAAGACAGAGCTTTCACAGAATACTGCAGAGAACTAGAAAATCTCTTTGGTGATGCTTTTTCAGTGTCCATATGCTGATGCACTGTGGGCATCCATTGCCAAGATTCCACCAGTGTGCACTGTGGGTCTGATGCCTAAAGAGGCCAACCTAGAAACAGAGACTGGACAGGAGTAAGGGAATAAAGGTGGATATTTATTGGAAAGGCCTTCAGAGGCACACCCTGGGCAGGCCAAAGGCTGCACCCAAGATGGACCCCGAGTCACGAGTTCTTCACACTTTTATAGCTTTGCTCCATTTGCATCTCAACCCAATTTCACCAATTAAACTTTAGCTAATGATGGAATTTCCCCTCAGCTTGCCCCCCTTCTCCAGATGCTGGGTTACACATTTTGGGCCTGGGCCGGGCTGGGTGTCCTTGGAGAGCAGCCTGGAGAGGCTTTGTTCTGTCTGTCTCAGCATGAGAGAGCAGCAGCTCCCAGGCTGCAGGACACTGCAGAGTTACACACTGGGAATGCAGGATTGGAAACATATAAAAGTTAAAACCTGAGGCTCAGGTCAGCTACTCTAATATCATTAGTTATTAATACAATAATGACCACCTTGTCACAGGAGGTGAGCAAGCACCCCAACAGCAGGGAGAGCATCGGTGTGACCCTGGATTTACACTGATTTATCGGGGGAGGTGCTGGGCTGCAGAAGGACATGCACACGCTGCTCCTACGTCCAGCACTCTATAGCCAGAATCCCTGAAGGGTTTCAGGAGAGCTGGATTTGCTTTAAAGCCCCTCAAGCTCTGCCTTGGTTCGTGGCTGTGTGGCTGGAACCCGGAGCAGGCTGAGCTGCTGCAGGACAGGATTTCCAGAGCAAGGCAGCTGCACGGTTTGTTAAACTCGCAGCAGGGAAACCAAAAGGGCAGAATATGCCCTAAAAGCCTTCTCTGTCCAGAGCCTCTCTGCCTGGTAAGAACACTTTAAAGCACCTAAAAGCATCCTTAAGATTGCAGCTCTTGCCCGTGGACAGGCAGGGTCAGCAGCCAGCAGCACCCCAGCGATTCTCACAATCATTCAGCAGAGGCTGATGGGAACTGATTTCAGAATAAGCAAAGTTATTCCCGAACGAGCTTTCTAAAAATGTCCTCAGCTCTCTCTTCCTGGCTCTCAGGGTGCCATGGAAGGTGCCATGCCAGGGATCCTGCCCTCGCTGTGCAGGTACAGGGGTGCTGGCAGCGCTCAGCAGCGGAATTTGTCCTCCAGGAGCAAGGCTGTGGCACCCAGCAATATGCACTGATATAAATCCGTGCTGTGAGCTGCCTTAATAAGGGCCTGAGATGATGCTGCAGCTTTCCCAGGCAATTAATCTGGATAATCGCACAATAGCAGGAAGTCTGGAAGCAGTGTGTGCATTATTACCGAAAATAAATAACCTCCCAGCCATCTTCCGTTTGCCTTGGGGAATACACAAGGAGATAGGCACGAAGAAAATGAGTTTTCCCAAGTTTCAAATTAATGGCATGAGCCTGGCATGGCCGGCTCTGCAGAGATGGGAAGGTAAGTGCCTTTCTTCTGAGATCGCTGCATTTCTGTGCCTCTTTTTTGGGCTGGGTGGTGATTTCTACACTCAGTGGTAACTGGGGATGCTGCCAGCAGCAGCAGGATGGCGCCCAGCTCCAGGAAGGTGTTCTGCACACACACAAGGCCAGTGAAATGCCTTCCCCTGACTGCAGCACTCCCTGCTAGGCCGGCCTCTCCCTGTCCAGCGTGGTCAGCTGTCCTGCACCCTGCATCCAGCATTTCCTCTCCCTGTCCAGTGTGGTCAGCTGTCCTGCATCCAGCATTTCCTGCTCTCCCAGCTAGCCCGGCCTCTCCCTGCCCAGTGTGGTCAGCTGTCCTGCATCCTGCATCCTGCATTTCCCCTTCCTGTCCAGCATGGTCAGCTGTCCTGCATCCTGCATCCTGCATTTCCTCTCCCTGCCCAGCCTGGTCAGCTGTCCTGCATCCTGCATCCTGCATTTCCCCTCCCTGCCCAGCGCGGTCAGCTGTCCTGCATCCAGCATTTCCTGCCCTCCCAGCCCCAGCTCCTGCAGCTGGCAGCCTGAGCTGCCCCAGGAGATGTGGGGTGGGCAGCGTGGGCAGCAGGTGAGGTGCCAAACCCCAGTGCCCCTTACAGCTCTGCTCTCCTCAGGGCTGCACTGCTGAGTCCAGGTTATTGTCTCTGACCTTTAGAGCCATCACTTAAAGCACAGAGGGGCAGCTTCTGTACCCACTGATCCCCCTAATAAAGGTGTTGGGGAGGAGATGACCTTGGGGCTCCACGAAGGAGGCAGAAAAAGCTGGAAAGCACCGAGGATTTGGCCCGCACGCCAACTCCAGCACCCGCCTTCCCAATGGGAACTGCCTGGGAGTTAAAATTCCCCTGCGGAGATTTCCACAGCTCCTGCACATTTCCATTTCACCCACACAGGAAGCAGGATCTGCTCGGGGTGGCACCAGTGCATTTAGGCTTAATTAGACTCTCCGGGCCCGCAACACCTCAGAGGGCTGATACCATCCAAGTGTCATTTCGCATTTGCTCCGAGGAACATCTTCTCCCTGCCTGTAAATTACTGGCCACAGTGACTAACGGTGCATGTGATGTATGTAAGGGCAAGCACCAGCTATTAATAACCCGTGTTTTCTGGATTTCTGTTGTTCCTTTCACCCAGGGATTCCACGGAGCTGACAGTGATGAAATTGGCTCCGCTGCACCCAGGAGAGGCAGAGTTATTATCCCTGCCTCGCACGCAGAGGAGCCACATGGCAAAGTGGAGAGCGTGGGGTTTGTCCATGGAAGTCTGAGGCTAAGCAAGGGTTAGACCTGAATCTGATTTTTGAGTCTAACCGGATCTGAACCCATTCCTGTGGCTGGCAAAAGAGCCTGACAGAGATGCCCCTCTTGGCCGTCTCCCTCTGATCTGCTGCCTTCTTCTCACTTCTCTTCCTGCTTCCAAAAGCCTACATAAAAAATTAATAAATATGAATGTATTGTTTTATTACAGTTGACTCAGTGCAACTGAACAGCTCAGAGCACAGGGAACAGGCAGCACTATATAAACCAGATGTCTTGTTCAAACACCCTTGGTTTTTATACTCCATCCTACTCTCTGCAAGCTCCTTGGATCCGAAAATCACATTTTAACATGCACCACTACCTCTGATCTCTTAATTCCTGATATATTATTTAAACAGAACGTGCCTGAGAGTTCGTGTGGCACAGACAGTTCAGGAATACGTGCTCTTTAAGCACACTCAGCTGATGTGACAGCTGTACACTTTGTAGGGATTGCTTTGTGGGTTTGGAATGCTGGACCATCTTTCTGCTCTGCCTAGAGCACACTGTGACAGCAGGCCAGGAATATTGCTTTTGGAAGTAATTTTTTACGATTAAATGAAATTTCCTTTCTCAAAGCCATTCCATGGTGTAGTGTGGGCAATTCCAGTGCATGAGCTCAGGAACGATTGTGAGGAATTGGAGAGAAAGCAGCGAATCCCAGAGGTGAGAGGTCCAGCAGCATCACTGCATCACAACAGCACTCAAACCCCGAGCATCTGTGGCTTCTGAACTTCTGCTCTGGCTCTGCACAGTCCAGAGAAAACGGACTCGAGCAGCCTCAGCTCTAAATGAACAAAGCTTTTGGTGTTTCTCAGCTCCTGCTGAAGGGCAGCCAGCTCTGGGCTGAAGGGAGGTGCTGCCCCAAAGTGAAGCACAAATAAAAACCTGCCTGGCAGTGCCAGGAGCCGGGAGGTTCTCCCCAGCACTGGGACCGAGCTCCCAGCCCCTGGCCAGCCCTGGGACCGCCCAACACGGCTCTTTAATGTACACAAACCAAGCCCAAACCAAACCCGGCTGCTGTCCCAAGGCGCGGTGCTGACTCCAGAAACAGAGTGCCACCTACTGAGTCCCATGTGGAATCTCCGTGCCCTGCCTGGTGGGGAGGAACTGCTCCGTAATTCCCTCGGAGCGGATGGGAATTAATTTAATTCCCTGCCCTTCTCTGGGAGTGGCAGCTGCCTGTCCTCGCTCCGCACCGCTCACCGGGTCAGGCACTGCAAAAAGGGCGTGCTGCAACTCCCAGGAGGGCGTGGGGCTGGAAACAGGAATCACCTTTGGAAAGAGCATTAAGGGAAATCAGGGTGGCTGGAGCCACAGCGGGAGCAGAGTTTACTCCAGAAACAGCCATTCTCAGGGAGAGCAGGAGCTACAGCAGGAGGAGATCCTTCCCTGCCTCTGGAAGCATTGCTTCTCCCAGACTGGAGCAGGCTGTTCCTGCTGGAGTTACAGGCTTTGCTCTGCCCCAGAGATAACGGGAGAACTCGGTGATTCCCGGCTCCCAAACACACTGAAGGACACTTAACCAGCTCCGAGTCCAGCAATCCCCTCGTGGGAAGAATTCATTTATTTATAGGGAGTTTACTCAAATACCTGTGCACTTGGAAACCTCTCTGCTCACCAGAAAAAGAGTCAAACGAGTTACAGAAACATTCCGAGTGCTGTGTAATGGGAAAGGACCCGGCTAAAGGAAAAGACAAACAGTTTTAATTCCTTCTGACCGATCTATGCAAATATTCCCTCTCCTCTGCCATCCTGACTAAAGCTCCTGGGAGCACTGCTAATTAGCCATGCATTCCGACAGCAGAGCAGCCTGCTGGGCCCAGCCTCCTCCAGAATTCCCTGGATGCCTGCTTCTCCTGGATGCCTGCTTCTCCTGGATGCCTGCATCTCCTGCAGCCCTGCCGGCTCAGGGGCACCGAATCCAGCGGGCATGGGAAACCAGCAGTGGGGATCCAGGAAAGGGCTGCACCCACAGCACCCCCCAGGGATGCTCTGGCACCTCCCCCGGCTGGGCAGCAGGGAACACCCCTTCCCTTGGGGCACCGAGGTGCTCAGCTGGCTCCAGGGTCAGGAGCATGGATGGAGGGATGGATGGATGGAGGGATGGATGGATGGATGGATGGATGGATGGATGGATGGATGGATGGATGGACGGATGGATGGATGGATGGATGGAGGGATGATGGAGGGATGGGATGGATGGAGGGATGGAGGGATGGATGATGGAGGGATGGATGGATGATGGAGGGATGGAGGGAGGGATGGATAGATGGATGGATTCCCCATGGAATTCCCTGCCCTGCCAGGAGCAAGAGGCCTGGGAGGCAGGGATGGGTTGCAATGCTTACACAGGCAGGTGTGGGATGGGGACAACTCCCAGCACAAACGAGGTGTGGGCCCTTGGCATCTGGGTTCCTTAAAGCCCCCGTGCCGTTCCTGACGGAATTCCCATGGAATTCAGCTGGCACTGTTACCCGAGGCAAGATATTCATTCTCCGAGGTCTGCACTTAGCCTTTGACTTAGATTATCTTCAATCTACATAATTGCTCACCTAATCTCCTCCGAGCAGTGCCCAATTCCAAACCCTGTTTCAAGTTCAGAACATATGCTCATATTATTACCTTAAAATATAATTACATGGATTTTGGTGAGTGGAAAATTAAGGAAGCTATTGCTTATGTAATACTCGGAGATGGCATTTGCAGTCCAAGCAAGGAAGCGTTTCCATTGCTTCTCTATCATTAATTTTTAAATCTAACAGTACATTATTAAACAATAATCAACACCCTTCATTTCTCAAAGTAATGTCCAAACATTAATTAAATCCCAGCAGATATAATTAGGAAGGTATTATCATCCTATATTGCAGATAGACTATGAGATACTAAAGATTAAAGAAACTCATTCCGAGGTAGAAGCACCACCCAGCAAATGTGGTTGTCTAGACTCAGGAGAGGTTTCCAGTCCTGTTATAATCTATAATTCGATCAGTAGCAGCCAAGGGGGAAATTTCTTCTCTTTTCTATTGTAAAAAATATAAATATCCACATTACCGAGAGGTATTTTTATTCCAGCAGTAATAGCTGACAATTTGCAAACACCACGTCTGAGGCACTGATGGATTTAAGCAATTATAAGCGGGTACATTGTGAGTGATGCCCTTTGTGCTTCTCACAAAACACGGGGCACTCCATCAGCCTGAGGCAGCAGGGAGTGCTGCCCCTCTGCTCTGCCCCCGCTGCTGCCAGGGCCCTGCAGGGATGGGGGGCTCCGGGGGGTGGGCAGGCTGGGGAGGC
>VWZT01014851.1:39107-60116 GCA_013397055.1 Pachycephala philippinensis
ACTCTGCAGTGTCCTGCAGCCTGGGAGCTGCTGCTCTCTCATGCTGAGACAGACAGAACAAAGCCTCTCCAGGCTGCTCTCCAAGGACACCCAGCCCGGCCTAGGCCCAAAATGTGTAACCCAGCATCTTGAGAAGGGGGGCAAGCTGAGGGGAAATTCCATCATTAGCTAAAGTTTAATTGGTGAAATTGGGTTGAGATGCAAATGGAGCAAAGCTATAAAAGTGTGAAGAACTCGTGACTCGGGGTCCATCTTGGGTGCAGCCTTTGGCCTGCCCAGGGTGTGCCTCTGAAGGCCTTTCAAATAAATATCCACCTTTATTCCCTTACTCCTGTCCAGTGTCTGTTTCTAGGCTGGCCTCTTTAGGCATCAGTAGGGCCTCACCTGAGCGGGGCAGGTGGCAGGATCCCCCCTTTGCTGCTGCCCAGGTGGGGCTCAGCCCAGCACAGGGGTCCTGGGGATGTCTGTCAGCTCAGAGCGCAGGGATGAGTGGCACAGGACACCGACAGCAGGGACCTTCCCCACTCATCTCCTTGGGAAGTCACAGGGATGACAGGCTGCCTTCCTAACTGTTCTGTGTTGACGTGTCTGCCTTGACATAATAGGGGTTTATGTGAGCTGTGGATGTCACTCTCACCACCAGGAAGCCAAATTTACTCAAATTAAGCACTAAAATAAGGCAGAGAAATGACATGAGTCACACAAGTAGGTAAGAATCGCAGTTTGGGAGGTGGGGGGTGTGGAGGGGACGTGGCAGTGCTTTCTGAGCTGCTGGTTTGCCTTGCACTGACATATCCATGCCCTGATACTCTGCAATTGTCCCCAAGGAAGTGACAAACCTAGCTCAGTCATCACCAGCTGGGAACAAGACTTCCCACCACCCGAGACACTAAAAATGTCCCTCCTGGGCACTGCTGTGCCCCAGCTCCGGCGCCTGGGGACTCACAGCTCCAGGGTCCCCAAAGGAAACTGGGGTCCCCTAATGGCTTCCCACTGCCAGAGGGCAGGGATGGATGGGATATTGGGAAGGAATTGTTCCCTGGGAGGGTGGGCAGGCCCTGGCACAGGGTGCCCAGAGCAGCTGTGGCTGCCCCTGGAAGTGTCCAATGCCAGGCTGGATGGGGCTTGGAGCACCCTGGGACAGTGGAAGGTGCCCCTGCCCAGGCAGGGGTGGCACTGGATGGGCTTTAAGGCTCTTTCCAAGCCAAACCAGTCTGGGATTCTGTGATTATTCCAACATCCAGGCTCTCTCCAGGCTGCAGAGCCCAGGTTTGGGATACCTGCCCCAGCCTTTGAGGCATGCAGCACCAGCACAGCCACCCCACAGGTCACCACCACGCCTCTGAGTGTGCCCAGCTGAGCACTGGGGCACTCACACCCAGCCACCCCTCGAGGAAAGCCCAAAAAGCACAGGGAAAGCTCCCCGTGCCTGAGGAGGGATCACACCTGAAGCTGCTGTTCAGCTGTGTGATTTACTCCAGCTCTGCTCCCAGGCACACGTGCTCTCTCTGAGTCTCTCTCCAGCTTCCACAGCTCCCAGGATTTATGTCTGAGACAGGCCACAGCATCTGCCCGGCCTCAGCACCGTGCACGCATCCCTGCTGTGGAGCCCTGGCTGTGCCAGATGGGGCAGGGACACAAGTCAGACCTTTCCCTGCTCAGTGGCAGCACGGGAATGCTGAAAGCTGCCAGGAATTGGTGAGAGAAAGCAGTTTGGAGTTATCCAGTGGTCTGCTGGAATGTTCACAGTCAAAGCTGCCTCCCTCGAAAGGCTCCAAACTTCCTAAAGCACACGTTCAGTGAGGACAGGGAGAGCCAGAGGGACAGAAGGTGCTGTCACCCCTGGCAAGGACAGCTGGGCACAGCCCTGGGGGTCACACAGCACAGGTGAGGAACTCCTGGGGGACAGGGGTCACTCCTGGACGAATCCCTTCTTTCCCAGGTGTTGCTTTTTGGCTCCAAACTTCCTAAAGCACACGTTCAGTGAGGACAGGGAGAGCCAGAGGGACAGAAGGTGCTGTCACCCCTGGCAAGGACAGCTGGGCACAGCCCTGGGGGTCACACAGCACAGGTGAGGAACTCCTGGGGGACAGGGGTCACTCCTGGACGAATCCCTTCTTTCCCAGGTGTTGCTTTGGGGTTGAAACACCCCGGCCAGCAGGGATGACCAGACTTTAGTGTGGATTTGCTGTACCCAGTGAATTTGGCTCAAGCCTTGGAGGCAGTGCCAAGGGAGCCATGTTTAGGGAGCATGGATTGAGATGGGTGGAGCACATATTATGGTGTGTTTCGGACCTTCAGCTCCTTGTGATCCTTATTAATTTATGGGAATCCTCACTGGTTTACATCCTTGCTTTGTCCCTGGTGGGAAATGTTCGTGCTGGCTGTTCCAGACAAGGTTCAGCACTCAGTGCCAGCCAGGGCCTCTTCCCACGGGGAAGGAGTGGGGTGGAAGGAGGGAGGCACATGGGAAGGAACGGAGTGGGGTGGAAGGAGGGACGCACATGAGAAGGAACGGAGTGGGGTGGAAGGAGGGAGGCACCTGGAAAGGAACGGAGTGGGGTGGAAGGAGGGAGGCACCTGGAAAGGAATGGAGTGGGGTGGAAGGAGGGAGGCACCTGGAAAGGAACGGAGTGGGGTGGAAGGAGGGAGGCACCTGGAAAGGAACAGAGTGGGGTGGAAGGAGGGACGTACATCAGAAGGAACGGAGTGGGGTGGAAGGAGGGAGGCACCTGGAAAGGAACAGAGTGGGGTGGAAGGAGGGACATACATCAGAAGGAACGGAGTGGGGTGGAAGGAGTGAGGTACATCAGAAGGTACCGAGGCACTGCCTGTGTGCACTCCAGCTCCCAAAGCACAAAGTGCCTCTCCTGCCCGGCTCTCCTGCTGCTCATATCAGACTCTTGTTTGTAATGAGTTATTCAGGCTGCAATGGAGCACAATGAATCCTCAAAAAGACTAATGCTGCTGGGATCTTGGGGCTATTCAGGTAGCCCAGACCCCAGACAAGAGATGAATCACCTTCTAAAAATGCAGCAGTTAGGAAAAAAAAAAAAAAGTCCAATTGCTTCTGATTATTTTCAGTCTCAGAAGAAACATACTGTACTGAGGCTGTGCTTACCTAAGGCATCCACGTGAATCCACTATCCCTCCCCCTGGAATGGCTGCTGAATTAATTACTGCCTGCGCTGGAACTCTGAGGAGCTCCCCAGAGACTGGCTCCCTTTTGACCTCAAAGATTTTTAGGGCAGGTGGCTGAGGCTCCCCACCAGCATCTGCCAGCTGGGGAAACTGAGGCACAGAGGGGCAGATATTCCAGAGGGCCTCACTGCTTCAGCAGAAAGGAGAGCAGAGACCAGGAATTCTGACATCCAGCCCAGTGTCAGAAGGGTGCTCAGCTCTCAGCTTTGGATCCTCCTGCAAGGCTCCTCCGGGCTCCAAAGTCCCTTCGAGCTCTGAGGAACTGTTACTGACCCCAAATGTCCTTGCCCTGGACTGGCTGAAATGAGGAAACCCAGCAGAAACCGGGGGCAGCAGGAGACTGAGGGAAAATGAGGAGGACTTGAGTCTGAGACAGGAGAACGAAGCACTCAGGCAGTGGAGGTATAAAATACATTATCCCCAGCAAGGACAGAGTCACACAGCTGCCCTCAGAGGATGCTTCGAATCACAGTTATTATACACAATATCAAGAATTCAGTGGCCACACTCAGGACATTTAAGGCCTTTCCCCTCCTGTCAGACTGGTAGGAGGTGATACCTTAGGTTTTAATTTTTATATGTTTCCAATGCTGCATTCCCAGTGTGTAACTCTGCAGTGTCCTGCAGCCTGGGAGCTGCTGCTCTCTCATGCTGAGACAGACAGAACAAAGCCTCTCCAGGCTGCTCTCCAAGGACACCCAGCCCGGCCTAGGCCCAAAATGTGTAACCCAGCATCTTGAGAAGGGGGGCAAGCTGAGGGGAAATTCCATCATTAGCTAAAGTTTAATTGGTGAAATTGGGTTGAGATGCAAATGGAGCAAAGCTATAAAAGTGTGAAGAACTCGTGACTCGGGGTCCATCTTGGGTGCAGCCTTTGGCCTGCCCAGGGTGTGCCTCTGAAGGCCTTTCAAATAAATATCCACCTTTATTCCCTTACTCCTGTCCAGTGTCTGGACACGCTGCAGATTTCCTGACTCGTGGTGTGGTGGGGATCCCCAGAGGGTTCTCCTCCATCAAACGCTGCAGGGTCTCAGTGACCCGCAGAGTCCCCTCCAACCATTTGTTCCCGTGGAGAAACCTCCCAGAGCAAGCCGGAGCTGCAGCCTCCCCTCTCCTGAGCACCCCAAATCCCTGGATTTGGACACAGGGAGCTCTGCAAACTCACTGTGACTCTGCTGTGCTGCTCCTCAACACACCCAGTGCCAGGGACAGGCAGACAAACAGTGATGGGCACCACGAAAACTGCTCAGATAAATCTTTGCCACTATGGGCCTGACTTGCCCTGCTCTATTTAAGTCAATGGAACGAATCCATTGAGCCCTGGGGGAGCAAGTGCCAGCCCTAAATCATTTCTTTGATTAATTGTTCTTGGGAAGGAACAATTCATTAAGCATTCCGCTCAGCAATTAGAAATAAATATATTTTTAGAATGAGCAACCTGCCAGAAACAAGTTGTTTCAGAAATACATTCAGCTTGATGCGTTTTCCATCAATACAGAACGAGGAGGCTCCAGGTTGCCAGAGGGACAGGCTGGGAGAGGGACACTGCAGGGACAGGCAGGGCAGGGCTGGCACTGAGGAGCTACTGGTGATGCCTTATGCTTTAACTTTTATATGTTTCCAATCCTGCATTCCCAGTGTGTAACTCTGCAGTGTCCTGCAGCCTGGGAGCTGCTGCTCTCTCATGCTGAGACAGACAGAACAAAGCCTCTCCAGGCTGCTCTCCAAGGACACCCAGCCCGGCCTAGGCCCAAAATGTGTAACCCAGCATCTTGAGAAGGGGGGCAAGCTGAGGGCAAATTCCATCATTAGCTACAGTTTAATTGGTGAAATTGGGTTGAGATGCAAATGGAGCAAAGCTATAAAAGTGTGAAGAACTCGTGACTCGGGGTCCATCTTGGGTGCAGCCTTTGGCCTGCCCAGGGTGTGCCTCTGAAGGCCTTTCAAATAAATACCCACCTTTATTCCCTTCCTCCTCTCCAGTCTCTGTTTCTAGGTTGGCCTCTTCAGGCATCACTGTGATGTCTGCACCACTCAGGTTCTGTGTGAGCAACCCGAGAGGAAATAAAGGAGTTTTTCTCTCTATTCCTATTCCAGCCGTAAGCTGGGAATAAATCTCCCTGCTATTTCTCAGGAATATAACAAAGCTGTTCCTGCACACAGCTGGGGCAGAGCAGATATGAGAGCCACAAAAACCCAATAAATAACAACACCCCCTTTGTATTTCCATCAGGCTCAGAGCAGCCACAAGGGCAGTGTGAAACACCAACCTCTGTAAGGAATTTGGGAGAGTGATTGCCACAGCCCTCAGATGTGAGACAAACTGACACAGTCAGTGGTTAGCACAGGGACAGCAGGACAGGAGCCTGCTCCAAGGCAGCCACAGCCAAACCCTGCCCTGCCCACTGAAGGTGCAGATACCACTAAATGAGGTGTGAGGGTGTATTTTCAACTTTAAATCCGTACTTCAAGGCGGGAACTCAGCACAGGCTCTGTTCGTGCCCGAGCCCAGAGAAGCACATGGAACTGTGAGGTGGGCACTTCTAGAAAAATCTGGTCCTGAGTGTGAAAGAGGAAACCCTAAAAGAACCTAAACACGCTCTGGGATCTGAGACTCACAGCCACAAAAGACTATTCCAGGCTTTTAAGTTGTGTGCCTTAAAAGAAAAGACAAGTCTTATCCTTTGGTTGTGGTGCCTAGAGGCAAGTCTGTTCCCTGCCCTGTTTTGGGAATGGAGGATGGCAG
This sequence comes from Pachycephala philippinensis, assembly GCA_013397055.1. Taxonomy (NCBI): domain Eukaryota; kingdom Metazoa; phylum Chordata; class Aves; order Passeriformes; genus Pachycephala; species Pachycephala philippinensis. The sequence goes on from VWZT01014851.1 coordinate 45,055, forward strand.
CAGTGTCTCAATGAATTCCAGCTTTTCCAAGAAGAACACACTCTCAAAGGGCCCTCTTCTCCAAAACACGAAACATCCTTGTAGTTTTTCCTTCTGCACACACAGGACCAATTTCAAGGCCTCTGCAGCAGGCACTGGCTCAGCCTTTGATTTCAGCAGGGATGCGCTGGGCTATCACATAAATTGGCTGGGAACCCGTGCACTTCCATCATGATTACATGATTTCTGTGGTTTTCTTCTTTTTAGTTAATCCAGTCCTTCTGCTTAAGCTCGGAGGAAGGCAGGAGCCAGGGTTTTGCTCGTTCTTTCATCCCAGCAGAAATGTCTGTGCTGTGTCTCAGCCCAGCTGGGAGCCCTGGCACCAGGAGAGCACAGCGAGGCTGAGGAAGAGGAGGAGGAGGATGGATCAGTGGTGAGGGGGCCTGGGGAAAGCTCTCAAGTCACTCCAGCAACCCCCAGTGGGGAACAGCAGAGCAGGGAAAGCAGAGAGCAGAGCAGCTCTGCTCTCACGTGTACCCAAACCCACATTAGCTCATTAGATATGCAGATGGCAAATTAGGGATCTCCTTCAGGAAAGGCATCCTTGAATCAGAAATAGCTGCTCTGTGGGCAAAGAGCAGAAAATTCAGGGCTCTGAACCGCTTCCACTGTGCCAAGAGAGCCCCGGGCTCCCTGAATCCTGCCTTGAGGAGCCACTGCACGAACACGGAGCTGGGAGTGGGATGTGGGACCAGTGACAGCAGAGCAGCACCAGCAGGGCCTGGGTGACTCGGGGTTCCTGCAGGGGACACACGGCCTGAGGTGCCTCCAAGGTGGGAAACTCATCCCCAGGGCCATTCTTACCTGGGAATTTGGAGGGAACTCATTCCCAGGGCCATTCTCACCCAGGAATTTGGCTCCGTGTGTCTGCTAATGAACCGCATTTCAAAGCAATGATGATCAGCCCTCCTGCACCCAGGAGAGCCCCGGTGTGTGGAGGAATGATCTCACCTGGCCCTGCAGCCAAGCTGAGCTCAGGGAAATGCAGCAGGAGCAGCTCCAGGGCAGGGCTGAGCACAGCTGAAGTGCCTGAACAGCACTGCCCTTCCTCACAGTGTCACCTGCAAAGGTCAGGAGTGCTCTGCCAACAGGGTTCTATCATCAGGCTCCTTTTTATTACTACAAAACTCCTTTATTTGGAATACCCTCCCTTCCTCTTCCTGAGCCAGCCAGGGCCATACTTCGCCTAGGAAAAGCAAGTTTTCCAAGAGCTTGTGAAGAATTCTCTGCCCTCCTCTTGTGCCCAGCTCCACTCTGAACCATACAACTGGAGGAACAGCCAACCCTATTATTTTTCCCTAAGTGGGCTGCACATCTTACGATCCAAGTTTGGGGCAGGAAGAAGTTTCCACTGACCTGTCCTGACCTCACAGAGGTGCCCTTTCCCCAGAAAAATCTTGGCCACGGGGTGTGGAAAGAAAGCAAGGCCTGAGGCTTTGGGGCAGGCTGAGGAAATGTGAGGGCCTAACTGCACGCAGCTTGTTGAGCTCCTTCACAGCTTGTCTCTGCACCTCTTATCTCAGAGACTGGGCAGAAATGCTGCTGGCCTGCCATTCCTGGGAGTGTGTGTGTCTGATGATTGCACTGGAGGAAGTGTTTGAGAACAGCTCAGCCCTGTGAGAGCAATACCCCAGAACAGCTGCCAAGTCCCAGAGGGGTTTCATCCCTGACTTCATCCGGCAGTGTCTCCACAGCCACGCTCATGGATTGCACCATCTCCCATCCCCACGGACAAGCCAGCACCTCTGGCATCTCCTGTTCACCTGCAAAGGGGCTTGTGCTGAGGGGGGACTGAGCTTTGGGGAAATTACACTGCTTTTTGTCCTGCTTCTGCATCTCAGCTGTGGGAAACATAGCACTGGAAACACTTCTGAGGGGGTTCAGGGTGCGAGGAAGAGCAAAGCAGAGGTGGTGGTGGTCTGAAAGTGGGAATGGCCATGCTGTGGGGGCAGGCAGAGGGATCTCTGTGCAGGTGTTTGAGGGGCTCAGCTCTGGCTCACGCTGCTCCCAGCCCCAGCACTCCCAAGGCACTTCATTATTAGCTGCACCCCCGGTGTTATGCATTAATTTCCCCAGCAGACTCATTCACACACACACAACACACCCACCCACACGCAGCGATGGCTAGACAGACACAAAGCATGCAGCAGCCAATTATTGGGGGTGGGAACAGCTCGCATGAGCTCATGATGAAGCTTAGCCTTAATTCTGCTGAGCTGGAGAGGCTGGAGCTGTGCTCTGCTCTCCTGACTGACTGCGGAGCGCAGAGCAGGGCAGATGATGTCAAGGCAAATCTTTTTTTGTCTGCAGTGCAGATTTGGCTGTGTGAATTTACTTGCAAATGAGGCTCCCAGATCCCCTGTTGGAAAGCAGGAGTCCTGGGCCGTGCCCACAGCTGCCACCGTCAGCCCCAGTTCCTGCTCCTGCTGCCAGAGGAGTTGCCCTGATTTGGAAGGCTTGGGCCCAGCAACCTAGCAGGATCTGCAGGTGAGGAGAGGCCAGTGGGATTCACGGCAGGGGATGAGGGAGCAGTGCCTGTGCTGCAGAGAGAGCAGAGGAGCCCATCCCAATGGGAATGGAGGAGGAGACCCCGAGAGTGCAGCCTTCCCTGTGTTTTCCCAAACTGAGCACCAGGAGCTGTCCAGAAGCACTCAGCAGCCGTGGGCACACCTGGGGTTGGACTGACACATGTCCATGACCCCGGTTTTTGCTCCAGGTGCCAGTGTGGGACAAGCCTGGATGCCCCAGGCATGGCACACCCAGGGAATTGCCCTGAGCGAGGCTGGCACGGAGCACACCTGTGTTGGCACTAAAAGCCAGGGGTCACCACACACCATCCAAAAGATCCACCCAGCTTCAGGGATGTTCCTGGAGCTGCCACACCACAGCAGGGACAGATCCTCGCAGCTCCTGTGTCTGACCTGGCGTTTGGGAGTGTTTACTGAAGCCAGCAGTCACACGTTCCCGATGAAAAGGGTAGCACACCCCGCAGTACACATGACTGGCCAGGGAAAGGTGGAACATTTTCTTCTTAGAGCATCTCTGAGCCCCATGCAGGGGCTGCACAATTCTCATTCATGGACATAAAAGGTAAAATCCATCTTGTCTGCCTCTCCACGCAGGCTTTTTTCCTATCTTTTCCCAGCCTAGTTCTGAATGTGCCAGACAATAGAGCACCATAGATGGAACTGAAGAGTATTGGTAACCTCTTCCCTTATTAAGACAAAGGAACCAGTGATTCAGAAATCTCCTAACAGTACACAGATCCGCTCTTTTTTGGGGTCCCAATAAAAGATGAACAATAGGTGAGACCAAATCTTCAGCACTACACTGAAAAGCTGAATCCTGAAGAAATCCTGATGGAACTGCCTGGTAGAAACCAGCCCCACCCTTGTTGGTCTCTCCTCTGGCATCTGCTGCTACATTGAAATATTTTAGAGTCCCTCAGCATCTTCCACGGCCCCTGGCAGCACCATCACCCCTTTTTTTTAAAGCTGGAGAGATGAAGGCATGGAGAATTCAGCTGAGGATGGCTCACAGGTCCAACCTGGGTGCCTGACATCCCTTCCAGCTTGTCCTTCTGTCTGCTAGGCACTGCTTATCATTCCAAGTGCATCCACAGCTAAATGAGCACGATACGAGTGCTTTGTATGGGCATCAAGGAGAACAGACCATCATGTGCAGTCTAGACTGGTCCCTCCTCCTGCCCTCCCCACCATTCACGGGAAAATAGGGATGGAAAAATATATTCCTCTTGTTATTAATAGAAGTGTAACTTGTGCATGCATTAGTGCTTTGAAGTGAAGGGGGAAAGGTCAAGCATCCAGAATCTGTGCTTAATCAAAGGGGGTTTGCTATTGTTAAAAAAGCTGCACTGAGCCAGCCATCGTTATCTTTTCTCTTATCTCCTGGACTGCTGGCAGAGCTGGTCCAGGCCGTGCTGGGAGTGAGGTGGGCACTGCCCCGCTGTGCCCGATGCAGCTGTCCCTGCTCTGGCTCTCTGCACCTGGGCAGAAGTGGGGCACAGGGAGGGCCTGACCCACCCCCAGTGCCCCCGAGATGCTCAGCTGCCCTCTGAGAGCCGGCAGTGATGAGCTGAGCTGAGCTGAGTGAGCCCCCTGCCCTGAGATCCCTGGGAAGGAAAGGATTTGTGGCGTGGAGTCCCCCAGTCTCTGGAATGCAGCTGTTATCTCCTCCCAAGCGCTGATAACGGCCAGCCCTTGCTTTCCCACAGCCAGCACATCCAAATGCACCTCCCTGGGCTTCCCAGGGTTTTCTGTGCCCTCCCCGTGCTCAGGTGGGATGAGGATCAGGCTGGAACAGCACCCAGGTTCTGACCAGGAGCAGGAGAGGCGAGTCCCAGCAGAGTTCCTGCGCTCCCTATGGGTGCTGAAAAGCTTTAGCAGAGAAGTTTTCAGCTCTCTGCTGCATTTTGTGAGAGCTCTGTCTTTCCCATGCAAACTATTCAAAACAACGCTGTGGGTTTTGTAAACCAACTTTGCTATCTTGCACCTGCAAATTATTTTAGGATTGTTATGATATTGACTGGGGAAATGTTTTGAAATGGGTGATGTGAGGATTGACCAATCGCTCTGGTAGGTAGCTGGCTAGAGCTCCAACAGCCTTTTGCCTTTCAAGTAAACTCTAAGGGAACTAACACATATAAACCCGTCTGTTATTAAATAAATAATTCCATTGTCTCCATTCCTGGCTCTGTGTCGTTATTCCTCTCCGTCCCCGCTACAACAGCGACAGCTCCCAGTCCCGCTGGAGCCGTGGCAGGGCTGAGCAGTGACTCCCTGCACAGCTCCCGATTGCCTGGCACTCACAAACACCCCGAGCACAGCCGTGACCATCAAAAACCAGGAGCTAGAGCTCCTACACTGGAGCCAGGAGGCAACCTGCAGCTCCTCTCTGCCTCTGAGCTCCGCAACAATGGATGCACACACAGACAACCTCTCCATCCAAAGAGGCCGAGAGTTAAATCCTTAATTAGCACATTTGGACGAGTCACCACAAATGAGATTAGCTCTCGTGCATGCCTGGGGAAGCTGCTGTGCCCCTGGACCGTGGAAGTGGTGGGCCCTCAAGCTGACCTTGGAATTCCCCCTTGGATGCTCATCTGCTTTGCTCTCACGGACAGCACTGTCTTCCCCTGCTGCCTGCAGCGTCTCCTCGGGAGATAAGAGCTGGTTTTCCTCCAGCCCGGTGCTAACACCAGCCACGGGGTGACCACATCTGATACCGCACACAGTGAATAATTCCAGGTTGGAAAGGGACTTCCCAGCTAGTAAAGCATTCAGCACGGGAAAGAGGCAGGGAAAGGTCTCTCTAAGAGCACCTTGCTAGCCCAGGACACATCTGCTCCCTCTGCCGTGTTCCTGGAGCTGTGAGCGCCGTGTCTGCTGACAAACCCGGGTTTGGTGCTGTCAGCACTGCAGAGCTGCACGGAGCCAAGCTGCGTCCTGCTGTGCCCTGTGCCTCACCGAACCCCACCTGCCCACGGGGACCTGAGCACTGCCCACTGCTCGTCCTGGAGAGCAGCCTGGACTTCAAACGTGCAGTGCTGCTCGGGCAAGAGCCCCGCTCCTGGCCTGCAGGCTCAGCAGTGCCAGGTCACAGCCACCCCAGCAGGGAGTGCAGGGGCTGGGGACAGCTCTGGAGTGATGAGAGAGGAGCCTGGCCTGCAGGCTCAGCAGTGCCAGGTCACAGCCACCCCAGCAGGGAGTGCTCGGGGCTGGGGGACAGCTCTGGAGTGCTGAGGGGTGAGAGCTCACCCAAACGTTGCAGAAAGGAACTTAAATCACCCTGCTCCCCGTAACGACTCTGACTCTCCTGCAAGGGAAGCGAGGAGATCTCGTGAATCTCCAGACATCCAAAAGGCAATGATGTCACCAGCCGGGGGCTGGAAGATGGTTGTGGACACTGCAGCTGCACGCACAGCCACGGGAGAGCGTGTGGGACACACACCTGTGTGGGAGGAGGACAGCACCCGGATCCTGCCACGTGGAAACGAGCCCGTGCTTTGTTACACACCGAGGAAGGGACACAAGAGATCTGTCAGAGTTGGTGATGTTCTTAATTCCTCTCCTCTTCCTCTTGGCCTCGAGTTCTGGAAATGGTCTCGTCCCTCCTCGCAGCCTGGCCCGTGTTCAGCCACAGAGCTCGTGGCACAAACATTTCGGGGACAATTCTCAAGGGGCCACTTCCCTGCAGCCTGACCTTTCCCTCACACTCAGCACTGGAAATGGGCTTTTTGAAGTTCCCAAAAGGAGCTGGCACCTTGCTTTTTGAGTGACATTCATCTGTAGGTAAATTGATTTAATAGCTTGTTAGAGTGCCAATTAGAACCAACAATAACTCAATTGACCTATAACTGCCTTGGCACCAACACAGCTTTCAAAAATAAGAGAAAGGAGGAAATCTCTGCTCTGGCAGAGATGAGAGCTCAGATAGTTGGTTTTGAGAGCAAACTGAGGGATTCATGGGCTTGCTAATGAGATGCTCATAACACATCAGAAACAAAGACAAATTTCAATGGTTTCAAGCTAAAATGACACTATGTTATCTCCAGACAAAGATCACTCTTTTATCTGTATAATAAATGGATTTCAGTGCAGCAGCAGTGACTCTGGAGCAGAAAAAACCTCAGTGCCACAGAAAGCACTAGCACAGTTACCTAATCAGAATAACACTGGATTGAAACCCCAAGTTTACCTCCTTAAAATAGTGCTGCAAAGTCCTACACTGACTCTGTGGGTTTTACCCTCGGAAACCACATTTTTCCTTCAAATAAATTCTGTTTCATTCTCCTGCAGTGGAGATTCTGCTTCCAGACAAATTCATCATGTTAAATGCTTAGGTCTGAGGATTGAGATCTTTCAAGTTTAAAAAAAATGAAATGGGTAGCTTTTGTCTAAACATTGGCAGTGTCCAAGGAGAAGGAGAAGGATAATGTGGAAGGGTTTTAAATTACTGGGGAAAATGATCCATTCTTAAGTCAGGAAGAGGATGGAGAAAACTCAGATTGTTGGAAGAGTCGGAAGGACAACAGCAACCACGAATATGTAGGAGGAGAAGAAACTGATTTGGAGAGACCCACACAGAGAAAAAGCTGAAGGGCAAGGATGGAGACTGGAACCGGGCTGGGTAAATGCCAACCCAACGCAGCGGAACGTGGCAAGGGGTGAGGGGGAGAGGCACTACTGAAAACAAAGTGGGAATCCGTGATCAGATGAGAAGGAAGCTGGATATTGGGATCTAGGACTGGCTGAAGAAGACACCTGACACTGATGCCTTACGTTTTTACTTTTATATTTTTCAAATTCTGTATTCCCAGTGTGTAACTCTGCAGTGTCCTGCAGCCTGGGAGCTGCTGCTCTCTCACGCTGAGACAGACAGAACAAAGCCTCTCCAGGCTGCTCTCCAAGGACACCCAGCCCGGCCTAGGCCCAAAATGTGTAACCCAGCATCTTGAGAAGGGGGGCAAGCTGAGGGGAAATTCCATCATTAGCTAAAGTTTAATTGGTGAAATTGGGTTGAGATGCAAATGGAGCAAAGCTATAAAAGTGTGAAGAACTCGTGACTCGGGGTCCATCTTGGGTGCAGCGTTTGGCCTGCCCAGGGTGTGCCTCTGAAGGCCTTTCAAATAAATACCCACCTTTATTCCCTTCCTCCTGTCCAGTCTCTGTTTCTAGGCTGGCCTCTTCAGGCATCAACACGAGGAGCCTAGAAAATGGAGATGGCACTGGGGGGACGAGAAACACAAACTTCGAGGGAGAGATGGGGAAGACAACAGGTTGAAGAGAGTGGGGCTGAAGGTGAGGAGGAGGAGACAAGCAGAGAGAGTTTCCTGTGGAGCCTGGAGTAACCCCGGAGTGTGGTGCAGCATCTTCCCTCTGCTGTAACTCCCTGCTATGGCCACTGCTTCATTCAGAGCAGAGGGCAGTGCAGCACAGCCTTGAAAAGCTTCACTCCTGCTAACGAACCCAGAGACATCATTGTGCCAAGGGGAGAGACTGAGCTGTTTTTAAAACCCTAACAAATGTACAAAACACCGCATTAAAAATCAGACTGCGAAGTCAAAAGCTGGGGGTAGGAAACAGAAGGCGGGAGCTTGGCTGTGTTCTGTTGCAGTCACGACATGGATCAAACCAGGGCTTCCCAGAGGATTCCTGCCCCCTTCAGGGTGGGAGGGAGGGCTTGGGGCAGGCGTGGGCAGGAGATTTTCTGTAGGAGCCCGTTTCTCACCCAGCCTGGCAGGTTTGCACGGAAGAGATAAGAACTGGTGATGCCTAAAGAGGCCAACCTAGGAACAGAGACTGGACAGGAGTGAGGGAATAAAGGTGGGTATTTATTTGAAAGGCCTTCAGAGGCACACCCTGGGCAGGCCAAAGGCTGCACCCAAGATGGACCCCGAGTCACGAGTTCTTCACACTTTTATAGCTTTGCTCCATTTGCATCTCAACCCAATTTCACCAATTAAACTTCAGCTAATGATGGAATTTCCCCTCAGCTTGCCCCCCTTCTCAAGATGCTGGGTTACACATTTTGGGCCTAGGCCGGGCTGGGTGTCCTTGGAGAGCAGCCTGGAGAGGCTTTGTTCTGTCTGTCTCAGCATGAGAGAGCAGCAGCTCCCAGGCTGCAGGACACTGCAGAGTTACACACTGGGAATGCAGGATTTGAAAAATAGAAAAGCTAAACCCTGAGGCATCACTGCAGGGTGGGCTGTGATGGCCAGGGCAGGTGAGCAGAGCCCAGAGCCTCCCCCTCTGCCAGAAAGCTCCTGCAGAAGTGCCAGGCAAGGAGCCCAATCCCCAGCTGTAACTGGAATAACATCCTGAGCTGATGATGAGGGGAGAGAACACGATGTCATTGTTTACAGCAGTGATTATTTTTTGCTATAACAACAGACAAACTAACAAGGAGCAGAGGCCTGGGAAGAGGGTGGGTGAGATGGGCCCATCTCCCAGTCTGGCTGCTCACGGAGCCAGCCTAAGTCCAAACCAGAGTGTGCCCAGGCCTCTCACAGCACCCACAGCTCCTCATGGAGCCAGCCTAAGGAAAGGCCCAAACCAGAGCGTGCCCAGGCCTCTCACAGCACCCACAGAGCCAGCCTAAGTCCAAACCAGAGTGTGCCCAGGCCTCTCACAGCACCCACAGAGCCAGCCTAAGTCCAAACCAGAGTGTGCCCACGCCTCTCACAGCACCCACAGCTCCTCAAACAGGTCCTCAGCAGCTCTGTGCCCATTCCCTCCTGAGTTCCAGGGTGATCTCTGACCAAAGGGATGCTGTGTGAGCCCTCCTGCTCTGCACAGCTGGGCCCCAGTTCCACCACAAACACAGCTCAGGGGTGGTTTTACCTCAATCCCCATCACTCTGTGCCACCTCACTACAACCTGGGGATGATATTCCCAACTTCCTTGCTGTCAGGAAGTGAAAGGAGCATTTATTGTTAGCATGGTGAATATTTTGTAAAGCCGTGGGAAAATTAAGCTTTTTTTCTTCGCATCAGGATCTGAATAAGATATAATAAATAAGATACGTTATCTTACAAGAAGAGATGGAGAAAATGTTAAACTGTTTTTCCCACAGGAGCCATCCCTGAGTGTACTGAGGGAGGAGCTTCTGTGGGAGAGATAATGTCTTCATCTATTGGCAGAGATAGGTATGAAGGGCCTGGCTTAAGTTTCTGCAAAAATCTTAATCATAGCTCTTTGTTAAATCTCAGTGCTTGCTTTAGTATTTATTTATGTTGTTTTATCTCATTTTCTCCATGGGAAAATACCGTAATATTAGTCGTAAAATATTTTACCCTGGTGATGCACTGAGGTGCTGCCTCTTCCTGTGTTCCATCTCAGGCAGGGGACACGTTTCACACAAAAAGCTGTACTCCACACGGACTGTTTGGTGGGGGATTTTTCATCCTCTGCCTCCTGACCAGCGAGCTGGGGCACAGAGCCTGACTTGCCAATGGACATGGGAAGTTTGGATGCAGGAGTCTCATTCCCTTAGGTCACAAAGTTCCTCTGCAGCCTGACTGAAAGCCCACCGAAGACAACAGAGACCCAACCCATGTGTTCAGCAGGATTTGGATTACTCCTGGTTGGATCCCCTGTTCCTGCTCCAGCAAGGTGCCCTGGGAATTAGCAGGGAAGTTCTCTGCAGCAAAGGCAGCGGGATCTGTCTCCAATCTCCAGGGTCCCCCTAAGGCAACACCATCCCCAAAAGAGGAGGAGGAGAGAGCCACGCCTGGGAGCTGCCCCCCAAACCCTGCTGGATTCCAGTGCCAGGCACAGCTCCTGCCACCACAGCCACTGCCCCCTGCCCTTTCCCTGTAGATGCTGAAGGCTTGGTCACTGAGAGATTTTCCAGCATTCTGCCAGTATCTGTGTGAAAGTCCTTGCTTTCACACTGATGCAGGCCGAAAAGCAGTTAGAGGTTTTTGTAAACCAATCCTTTATCTCTCAGGTGCAAGTTGTTGTGCAGGATTGTTGTGGTACTGAGTGGAGAAATATTTTGAAATGGGTGTTGTAGGGTTTAGCCAATCATTCTAAGAGGTGGATGGTCGGGGACCAATAACCTTATGCCATTCAAGCAAACTTCAAGCAAACTAAGATATAAATATGAGCCTGTAAATTAATAAATAATTCCATTCCTTCCTGGATCGTTTCTTGCCGTCCCAGGTACAACAGCAATGTTTCCCTGCCCCAGAATTCCCGTGTGCTGCACATCCAGCTCCACATTGAGCCCTTGGAGCAAAGGGTGAGCCCTGGGATCAGTGTTGGGGCAGGAATGGAGGGAGGGTGGCACAAGGAGCAGCACTTGGGGCAGGAGGGGGAGAAAAGGGCATTAGTGCCTGAGAGCAGGGAGCAACCCCCAGCCGAGGGAGCTGCCAGAGTCACTCAGTGCTGCTGGGCTCCCCACAAGCTGTTCACCCTTCTAAAGCACGGGGAAAAGCTTCCCAGTGAGAACAGTGAGCACAGCCAGAGCAGCACTCGGAGAGGCACTGGAGATCAGCTCTGCCCAGGAGAGTGGGAAACACATCCCTCCCATTCCTGCTCTATCCCACTGTGCTACTGGGTTCAGTTCTTAGGACTATAATTAGTAAATCCCACTGACTGCCCCTGAGAAGGGAGGCTGAGGGACACTGCAGCGCGAAGGGAAGCAGTGATTTTGTTCTTTCCCCTCATCCCTCACACCTGAGCACCTGGTTTTTGCTGCCACAGAAAGCTCCCCAGGGTCCCAGCGGCCAGGGAGCTCTGGCACAGGGAGCACACGAAATAAAGGATCTGTTTGCACACAAGTACTGCAAGCAATGGAGACCAGGGAAAAGAAGAATTCCACAATCTGTCGCCGGGTCTGCTATCGAGGGGAATGTTTGCCATTGTTTTCAAAGAGACAGCAGCTTCTCTCCGCTGTGAGGAAGTTAATAGATTACTGGGCAGTGAATAATGTGCAGTTCTATTTACATCCACTGCTGGGACTATTTTGGGCCCTCAGATAGTGTATCTGTTCTCAGGTCTTTCTAAAAGCAGCACGCTACACTTTTTTTGCAAGAGATTCTGGGCAGCAGCTACAACCCATATGCTTCAGTCAGCTACAAACTAGACAGATCATTGTTTGTCTGGAATTTTTTTATTAAACCAATTGTGCTGGATCAATGCTTCCTCTAAGCAATAAAACACAATTCTGTCTACCCAGTGGAAGAGCTTTCAAAGTCACAGACAAATCCTGATCTAGGAAATACGGCGTGGCTCTGCACTGATGGGCAATCAACCACAGATGCAAATGAACTCCAGCTGCCAGCACACACATCTGCACCTCAGAATGGGAGCCAGCATTCTCAATTTTCATTAGAAATTGCTAAGACACCTTTTAAGTGCTTCTAGAACCGGCCCACTGCATTAGTCAGGAGTACTCAGGGGCACCGAGCTTGATTTTTATAAAGGTCATTTGATGTCTTTTCCCCTCACAATGGACTAAAAGCAGAGATCAACAGAGCCTGAATCTATATTAATTTGTTTTACTCTTGGAGGGTCATAGATTTGCCACTGGAATTAGCCCTATTAGATGCTAAAATGATAATTTAATGAGACAATGATGAAAGCCTCTGTTCTATTCTAAATCAGGAGCTCCTCTCGAAGCGGAGCGCGAGGGAGCAGCGACTCCGAGGAGTCGGAGAATCTCACCAATGTCATTTCACAGCAGTGCATCGGCCTGGAGTGTTCCATGCGAACTTCCCAGCCCCAGCTGCTCGGAGCCGGCAGTCACGAGGGCTGGAGCCCCAGCAGAACCCGCACCTCGCTGGCAGAGGGCAGGCAGCTTTCTCCAAAGGCACAGACAGCGAGCTCGGTGTCTAAACCTTTCCTAACTCGAAACTTGACCAGCCAACGCTGCTGCACAGCTTCGGTGCCAGCCAAGGGCAGGGTCGTGGAGCCTCCCAGATCCTGAGGCTCTGGGATCCGCGCCCGGCTGGAACACGGAGCAGGAATTGCACTGCATAATTCCCCTGAGCACACAACACCCTCCTTCGGGGCACAGATACGGCTCTTGCAAATATTTTGGTAAGATCTGCTCTTTGGTGCAATCTGCTGCAATCCAGAGGTCAAAAAATGTTAGCCATGTTCACGGGAGTTGTTTCCAAGAGAGATGCTTTGGCAGAAGGAAGGAGGGAACACAGAGCCCAAACAGAAGGTGGGAAGGCTCCCCCTCTTCCCCTTCAAGGCAGCCACCGTCCACAGGTCACTTTCCGTGGAAGTGTTCTCCAAGCAGAACAAGAATTCCTATCCAACTCCTACCCTGCTGCAGGTGACCTAGAAACAGGGGTGAACAAAGCCTCCCTGGAAATATCTCCCTGAGCAGGCCATGGTGCATCCAGCTCCTCCTGGCCTCGTCACATGGCTCCGGACACTGACCCCACTGCCCTGGCCCAGGGTGACAGCAGGGTGACAGCGGGGTGACAGCAGGGACACCAATCCAGAATAAAACCAGCCCACCTAGAACATGCCCCAGGTACAGACATCCAGCTCCCCTCACGGATTCCCAGCTCGGTCAGGGCAGGTTCTGTCAGTAACACCGGGAGTCACCCCCAGAGCTCTGCCTGCACGGACAGCGCGGTGCCAGCACCATCTGGCTCGGGGAGCCAAGGCTTGCAGCAGCCTCCATCCCTCTGGGCAAGGCCAGGGGTGGCCCCACAGCCAACTGCCTCAGGGATGAGAAGTGACCTCACCATCTCATGGAATGAGCCCTGGTTCTGTCGGAACCTCGAGAACCCAAACTCTCCTGCCCACGTCACCTTGGGCAAGGTGGTGACCTCAGCTCCTGCTGCTGAAGTTTGCCAGGCTGGTTCTGTGCTGAGAGCAGGCACAGATCTGGGAGGGAATGAACCCCCTAGAGAGACGGAAGGATATGGAAGCTGAAGGCTGCTTTTGCATAAATCCAGACACACCCCAGAGACTAAACCCCAGATTTCCTGAGGGTGCGACACACAGAGCACGCCTTGCTAGAATAACCCAAGAAAACACAGTGGCTAACTCCAGACTCATGGCAAACACTGCAAATGTAGCTGAGTATGAAACTGGTTTTGTTCTTTTGAAAGCTGCTCATTCTCACATTTCAGTGCCTGGGAGCTATTACTTGGTCAGTCTCACTGGGAGGCAATTTTCTCCCGGTTCCAGTGTGGGATTGGGTAAGGCTGTGCTTGCAAGGACTCTGTATCACGCTGTAGCTGCTGGAAACCCTCCTAAGCTCAGTCAGCTGTGTGCTTGGGACACTTGAATGCACTGAATTTAAATGACAGTGCAGTCTTCCAACTCACAGAGCCTTCTAATAACATTTGTTAATCCAAGCAAATATCAAGGAATCTGGTCAGTGCCAGTGCTGAATCCGCTAAGCATGTGGGCTGCTTGCTAAATCCCTAATAGCTGGTGTCAAGAGGTTTCTGTCATTCCTGCCGTTGGGAGGCCAAATCCACCCTGAAAACTCCTTCCTGCAATTATCTTGCTAACTGTATTTTTGGGAATCATGCACGGTTCCTTGCAGAGCCCAGAATTCAATAAAATCACGTAGTGTGACAAAGGTATGTTTGAATAATATTCTTCTCCCGTGTGCTTTTAAATGTGAGATGTAAGCCTGCTGTAATTAAAGTTGAAGCAATAAACCTTAGCCATTGATTGCACTCAGTAATTAATTATTGATTGCAGTACTTTACATACATATTGCAGAGGACAATTCACCTGTGCAGCAGACGATACTTTGCTCAGAAATACCCAAACACAGCCCCTCTGCCATGCAGGACTTTACAAAAACTGGCTCTAGGGTTTCCAAGTTCATTTCCTTATTAACCTCCACGGAAATGCTGCTGTGGAGCCAGAGCAAGCCAGTACTTTGGTAAAGTCAGTGTTAACTATTCCCGATCCGAAATGATTTCACAAATGAGGATGTGCAGATGCAAGAGAGGCTCTTCCTCTGTTAAGAACCCTGTTAATGAATGCTGCCATCCCCTGCACATCCCAATTCCTGACAAGCCATGCTGCAGCAAGACGCCTACAGAGCTGCAAGAGTAGCAACATCCCTGCCTAACTCTTGGGAAGGAGAAGGGAGAGGACCTGGAGGTGTGAAAATGGGAAGCATCAATCAGGCAGAGCATCCATGGAGATGTAGGACTAGTTAAGATCAGACACCATGCTTTCCGTCTAGAGTTGTGCATCAGGTGGGAACAGCTTTTCCCCATTTACAACGAACTTAGAGAGAGCCTTGCCATCATAAAAAGCCAAAGACAATTGGTTTAAAAACGATTCAAAATTACTAATAGTGTGGGGACACGAAAATTAAGGTGAAATGTAAATGAAACCCGCAGCTTGTTTGAGTGGAGCAGATCTTGGCTGTGTCCTCCTGCTCCTGTGACTAAGAAATGACCCAGGAAAGTTGTGTCGGGTGGGTGCCCTGGACAGGAGGTGGCATGGGAAGGGGCAGGCCAGCTAGTTCGGAGTGGGCCGGGAAAGGGGGGGGTTGTACCTGAA
>VWZT01014853.1:1492-12379 GCA_013397055.1 Pachycephala philippinensis
GCAGCATTCCCAGATGTTTTCCATCCCTCTTCCCACTCTATTCCCTTCCAGATCCGTGCACTGCCATAGGAAGCTGAACCATGCCCATCCCAGTCCAGATGGAGTGGAGATTGGATTTTCCCTCCTTTCCACAGGATCCAGGAATTTCCAATGCAGCATTCCCAGATGTTTTCCAACCCTCTTCCCACTCTATTCCCTTCCAGACCTGACCGCTCCCATGGGAAGCAGAACCATCCCCATCCTGCTCCGGCCAGAGTGGAGATTGGATTTTCCCTCATGCCCATGGAATGTGGAGATCCAGGAGTTCCCATTGCAGCATTCCCAGATGTTTTCCAACCCTCTTCCCACTCTATTCCCTTCCAGACCTGACCGCTCCCATGGGAAGCAGAACCATCCCCATCCCAGTCCATCCAAGGTGGTGTTTGGACCATTCCCTGATTTTTGGTGGATTTTTAAAGCCAAAAAGAGCCAGTTTTGTGCTTTTTGGGGTGGTCCCAGCCACCCTCATGCAGCAAATCCATCCATCCAAGCGTTTTTCCAAGGAAACCCCCCTCCAAACCCATCCCTGACCTGCATCTTCCGGGTGGAGGAAAAAAAAAGCCAAAATGGGATAAAATGGGATTTTTTCCTTCCTCTGCTCCCTCCGTGCTGGAAAACCATTCGGAGCTGGCAATAGGAGCAGATTCCACCTTTATTCCTGGGAATTCCAGCTTAAATCCGGACTGAAAACACCAGAGAGGAACCATGGGATGCTCCCGAGCTTTTCCCGTGTGGAAAAGACAAAGCTCCGGAGCTCCAGGATTTATTGCTCCGGTGCTGCGGGATGTGGATCCTGGAAGGGTCGGGAAGGGGAAAATCCAAATGCTCCAAGAGGTAAAATCCAAAGCAAAACCACCCCAGAAGTCTTGGAAAAGAAGGCGGGAAGAGGGAGAGGGAAACAGATGCCGAGGCCCCACAGGAGCCGGCTGAGGAGAGGGGGAAAAGCGGGAAAACAAAGCCAGGCGCTGGAAAATAACGCAGGGATCCAGATGGAGCCGTCCAAATCCCGCTGTTTGGCTGCGGCTGAGGCGCGAATCCCATCCCTCATCCTCCCCTTCCCTCCGCTTCCCGACAGGGAACAACTGCCAGGCGTCAGCGCCGCGACGGAGCCTCCCGAGGCTCCTGGATTTTGGGATTTACTGACGGGAACAAAGCGGCGGTGACAGGAGCTGCTGGGTGGGAAGAACTCTTCCAAAAGGGCTCCAGGAGGAGCCCATCCCAAATTTCCATCATCCCTCACATTACCAGTGTCCCCTTACCAGCATCCCCTTACCAGCCTCGCTCCACTCCATTTTTTTCGGGATTTACTGACGGGAACAAAGCAGCACTGACAGGAGCTGCTGGATGGGAAGAACTCTTCCAAAAGAGCTCCAAAGGAGGAGCCCATCCCAAATTTCCATCATCCCTTGCACTATCAGCATCCCCTTATCAGCGTCCCCTTACCAGCATCCCTTTTTTCAGCCTCGCTCCACTCCGTTTTTTTTGGGATTTACTGACGGGAACAAAGCAGCGGTGATGGGAACGGCTGGATGGGAAGAACTCTTCCAAAAGGGCTCCAGGAGGAGCCCATCCCAAATTTCCATCATCCCTTGCATTATCAGTGTCCCCTTATCAGCGTTCCCTTATCAGCCTCACTCCACTCCCTTGTTTTTGGGATTTACTGTGGGGAACAAAGCGGCGGTGACAGGAGCTGCTGGATGGGAAGAACTCTTCCAAAAGGGCTCCAGGAGGAGCCCATCCCAAATTTCCGTCATCCCTTGCATTATCAGTGTCTCCTTATCCCATTTATCAGTGTCTCCTTATCAGCATCCCCTTATCAGCCTCTTTCCATTCCCCTTTTTTGGGCTTTTCTGTGGAGAAAAAAAGCGGCAGTGACAGGGGAAGAACTCTTCCAAAAGGGCTCCAAAGGAGGAGCCCATCCCAAATTTCTGTCATCCCTCGCATTATCAGCATCCCCTTATCAGCATCCCCTTATCAGCGTCCCTCCACTCTGTTTTTTTTGGGATTTACTGACGGGAACAAAGCGGCGGTGACAGGAGCTGCTGGATGGGAAGAACTCTTCCAAACGGGCTCCAAAGGAGGAGCCCATCCCAAATTTCCGTCATCCCTCGCGTTATCAGCATCCCTTTATCAGCATCCCCTTATCAGCATCCCCTTATCAGCATCTCCTTCTCAGGCTCGCTCCACTCCCTTTTTTTTGGGATTTACCAAGGAGAACAAAGCGGCAGTGACAGGAGCTGCTGGATGGGAAGATGTATTCCAAAAGAGCTCCGAAGGAGGAGCCCATCCCAAATTTCCATCATCCCTCACGTTATCAGTGTCTCCTTATCAGCATCCCCTTATCAGCATCCCTCTGCTCCCTTTTTTTTGGGATTTACTGAGGAGAACAAAGCAGCAGTGACGAGACCTGCTGGAGGGGAAGAACTCTTCCAAAAGGGCTCCAGGAGGAGCCCATCCCAAATTTCTGACATCCCTCGCATTATCAGTGTCCCCGTATCACCATTCCCTTATCAACCTCCCTCTGCTCCCTTTTTTTGGGATTTACTGAGGGGAACAAAGCAGCGGTGACAGGAGCTGCTGGATGGGAAGAACTCTTCCAAAAGGGCTCCAGGAGGAGCCCATCCCAAATTTCCGTCATCCCTTGCGTTATCAGCATCCCTTTATCGCCATCCCCTTATCAGCATCTCCTTCTCAGCCTCGCTCCGCTTCCCCTTTGCTCTTTTCAATCCGAGATTTTCCAGAGAAAGCCGGGCCGGGCCTCCCCCGGATTCGGATTCATCCCTCTGGAAATTCATCCCTCTGATCAGATCGCATCCCTGGGGAGGAGAGGATATTTTTTGCTGGCAAATCGCTGGGAATTCTGGCACCATCCAGTTTAAGGGGAATTATAAAAAAAAAGGAAAAGGGAAAAGGAGAGGGGGAAGGGAGGGATAAAAAGGGAATGTCCTTTGAAATCGGGAGTGACGCGTTAATAAAGGAGAGCATCGGAACGAGCTCGGCGCTTCCAATTACGAACGAGCTCCCAGGGATGAGGCAGGAATTGCTCCGGCTCTGGAAGCGCGGGATGCTGGATAAAAACCCCGTTCCCAGCCCTTTCCAGCATTCCATAGGGATTTCTGCCCAAGAACGTAGCCGGACGCTCCGTGGGAATGTCCAGTGGGGCTGGAATCCCCAAAGGCTGAGGTTCCTGGGGAGGATGGGTGGGAATCTCCCAAGGAAAATCCTGGAGATCCTGGAGCGATGGAGTTTTCCAAGGAATCCCAGCAGAAGCCCCTTCCACATTTTCCCCAGCTCCCAATTCCTTCCAACCCACATCGAAATTCCAGATTTATTTATTGAGATCGACTGGTGCTCCCATTACTGGATTTCTTATCTCCCAGCGCTTCCCAAAAATCTGACTTCAGACTGGATGGAATCCTGGTGAGGTTCCTGGAGAGGATGGGTGGGAATCTCCCAAGGAAAATCCTGGAGATCCTGGAGCGATGGAGTTTTCCAAGGAATCCCAGCAGAAGCCCCTTCCACATTTTCCCCAGCTCCCAATTGCTTCCAATCCACATCGAAATCCAAGATTTATTTATTGAGATCGACCGGTGCTCCCATTCCCGGATTTCTCACCTCTCCAAGAAGCCATTTCTCACCTCCCAGCACCTCCCAAAAATCTGACTTCAAACTGGATGGAATCTTGGAATTGGTTTCCCATTCCATGGGCAGGGAATTCCTGCCACTATCCCAGGTTGCTCCAAGCCCTGTCCAACCTTGGAAAAATCCCGGGATGGGGCAGCCCCAGGTGAGGGTGGATTTTCCCCCTTTCCACGTCCCCAAAGTCCAACCCATCCCCATCCTTTTAGGAATGGTCCTTGGAAGCGGCAACGGATCCGAGCAGAGGGGGAGCTCGGGATGGAGCCGGAGGAGGGGATTTTTGGGATCCAGCGGCTCCATCCCTCTCTGGAATGTCCCCATCATCCTCAAGGAGCCAGTGACAATGGGAACACCTCATCGTTTTAATTAGCCAGTGATTAACGAGGCTTATCCATAATTCCCTCCCATTCCTCCACCTCCCTTCTCCAAGCCAGGGCCGGGATGGGATAGGAAAACCGGGAAAGAACGGGAAAACAGACAGCAGCACCCCCTTAACCCGCGGATACCCCACAATTCCCAGGATTTAAGGAGAGCAGGGGATGTTAATCGGGATCTAAAGCGATTCAAAACCCCCCTCAAAAATCCTGGAGTGCTCCTGCTGCAAATTCCCGACCGGAGGGGTTGGAATATCCGTGGCCGTGGCGGATCCAGGGATGTCACCCCCCAGATCCGCATGAACCGAACGCGCCCTGACTCGCGGCGCTTTGCAACATCTTGTCCATGAAAAATTCAGGAGCTCCAGTTGTTCCCGGGAACGCAGCAAATTCCTCCCCGCTCCCTCCCCGGCTCCGGCCATGCCTTATTTATGACATTCCAGGACAAGTTACAGTGGGAATGCGGCGCTGCCTCTCCTCGTTAACCCGGGAGGGCGAAGAATTCCCGGCTGGCCCCATCCGGAGCCGTCGGATTTTTGCTGAATCCGGAGCTTTTCCTTTCTGGAAAGCTGCGCCGGGGTTTGATTTTTTATTTAAACGGGAATAAGCGTTTGACACGGGTTTAACACCAGCCGGGGAATGGGATGTGACAGCCAGGGCCGGCGCCGCGATTCCAAGGAAAGCGGGCCTTTGGGAAGGGGGAAAAACGGATTGGGAGAGCTTGGCGCTGAGTTTTCCTTGGATATTCAGCTTTGCTTCCCAAAAAATCCACCAGCTGAGCACCAGCGGGGTTCAATATCCACAAACCCTCCATCACCTTCCCAAAAATCATCCCGGCTTTTGGAAAATGGACGTATTCCCTAAAATAAACGCCGGGAAAATTGGCATCACCCCCGGGGCCAGGAGGAGCCCGGGCTGGCAGGGAGCGAATGGCATTAATCCCGGGAAAATGGGATATTAACGGGCCGAGCAGACAATTAAGAGCCGGTAATTAAAATTCCTCTTCCCTCACAAACATCTCATTAGGAGCCACTTCCCTGCCTCATTTCCATAAGTGGGAGGGAACGATTCCGCAGCTGGATCTGGAATTATTCCTTGGGCGGGGTTGGGGGGGTTGCTGTACCAAACCGGCTCCTAAATTTTAAAGGATCGTGGAGAAAAATGTATGGAATGAGCAGGGGGATGTCCAGCCCATGGTTTGGCCCGTTTTCTCCAATTAATTCCATGGATGTATCCCGAGCCTCGTTAGCTCTTTGTGACGGGAATCGATGGCTTGCATCAATCCTTGGGATCGATCCATGGATTGACCGCGGCCCCTTTGGCCTCTGGGAACCTTTTAAATGAAGATGAAGTGAGGGAACCGCTTCGGGTTGGGGACGGCCGGGCCCCGGGGGCGGCTTCCGGTCACATTCCATGGGCAAAACGCGTCGGAATTGCGGAACGACGGGATTTTATGGATCGATTCTGCCCAGAGAAGCCGAGGCTGCTCCATCCCTGGAAGTGTCCAAAGCCTGGTTGGGCTTGGAGCACCTTGGGTTGGGATTTTGGGAAGAGCTCAGGATGGGTCATTGGGATTTTGGGAAGAGCTGGGGATGGGTCGTTGGGTTGGGATTTTGGGAAAAGCTCGGGATGGGTTGTTGGGTTGGGATTTTGGGAAGAGCTCGGGATGGGTCGTTGGGATTTTGGGAAGAGTTTGGGATGGGTCATTGGGTTGGGATTTTGGGAAAAGCTCGGGATGGGTTGTTGGGTTGGGATTTTGTGAAAAGCTTAGGATGGGTCACTGGGATTTTGGGAAGAGATGGGTCATTGGGTTTGGATTCTGGGAAATCCCTGTCCATGGTAGGGAATGGGACGGGATTTAAGGTCCCTCCAACCCAACCCATTCCATGATTCCCTGTTTTTATAAAGTACAGCTCAAACCCCAAACCCGACTCCCAAGGATTTCAACACCCAAATCCCATTCAGACGGAATTCTTAACCACTTTCCTTTTTTTCTTAAATCCCAGATTCCTCCTAAGCAAAATATCCCAAAGAAAAGATATCCCAAAATATCCCAGTCCAAAGAAAAAGGATTAACGCCCGATTTGCTCCGTGCCAAGATTCCCAATGTCCTTGTGTCCATGGGAAGCATCTCCAACACCACCTGAGGGCTTCCCAAGGATTGATGCTGATGGATCTTCAGGAAAAATCCAGTTTTGGACCTGTTTTTCCTCATTTTGAGCTCTGGAGTCACTTTTCCAGAGGGATGGGATTGGCTGTTATCAGCTCCGAGATCCCGGCCCGTCCGGGGCAGCAACAAAGGAACAAGGAATGAGATCCAAACAGATCCTGCTCCCCTAAAAATATTCTCAACATTCCGGCTCCGTGGGATTTTCATCCCCCATCGGCACAACCTCGGCGGAATAAAGGATTTCAGTCGGAAAGGGAGAGTTTGGGGCTGGAAAAGCCACGGGGAATTTGGGATTTGGGAGCCTCCCCGTGCTGCCGTGTCCTTCCATCTCTTCCACCCCCATCTCTGGCCTCTTCCCATCTCCTCCTTCCCAAATTTCCACCTTTCCCTGTCCGCTTTCCACCCCACAGTGACTCAAGTCCAGCTTTCTCCATCCCCAACAAATCCCAAAAAACCCCCAGCGTTTTTCCACCTTCGCCGCGCGCCTCCCGCCGAACAAATCCCGGCGGGATTGAGCCGTCGGAATCAGCTCCGTGGCCTGGGCATGGACTGGAATAAATCCTCGAACGTCTTCATCCGGCTTTTTCCGAGCTCCTCGGAGCTGTTCCGGCTCATTGGAGCATGGGATGAGGGAGCCCATTCCCAGCTCGGCTCCAACTCGCGGCGCCAATTTCGCGCTTGTTCGACATCGCCGGCACAAATCCACAGGGAACGGGGCGTTCCAGGAAAAAGATGGATGTTCGGAGGGAAAACTGTCACCGTTTTCCCTGGATGGAGCCCAGGCCGTGCTACAAACCCCCGGGACGGCTTTGGAATCATCATTTGGATGTTCAGGGGGTGCCTCATCCTGAAAAATCTGGGGATTTCCTGGATGCTCGGAGATGTAAATCCATGTTGGATGCAAGGACCACATCCTGCCCATCCCAAATCCAGTGGATACAAAACCAGGGATGCTGGAAAAGTGAGGATTTGAGGATGAACGCAGGAAAAACAGGGTTGGAGGGAAGCAACAGCCACCGGAAAACCGGGATCAGTCGGATTTGGGAAGGATTTCCCTGGGATAGATGGAAAAAAACCAGGGATGCTGGAAAAATGACGGTTTGAGGATGAACGTAGGAAAAATTGGGTTGGAGGGAAGCAACGGCCACCAGAAAACCGGGATCAGTCAGATTTGGGAAGTATCTCCTTGGGATGGATGGAACAAAACCAGGGATGCTGGAAAAGTGAGGATTTGAGGATGAACGCAGGAAAAACAGGGTTGGAGGGAAGCAACGGCCACCAGAAAACCGGGATCAGTCAGATTTGGGAAGTATCTCCTTGGGATGGATGGAACAAAACCAGGGATGCTGGAAAAGTGAGGATTTGGGGTGAACACAAGGAAAACAGGGTTGGAGGGAAGCAACAGCCATGGAAAACGGATCAGTTGGATGTGGGAAGTATTTCCCTGGAATGGACGGGAATTTTCTTCCATTTGGGACGAAATTCCAACATCCCCAAAGCTGAACCCCCCGGAAGAGAATCCCTCTCCATGAAAACACACAAAGAAGGATCCGAGACCCTTCCAAGACTCGGGAAGCCCCTCCCAATCCCAAAACTCCTTAAATCAACTCCGCCGAGGCGCAGCCGGCGCGGAAAAGATGGATTTTCCCACCCCATGCCGTTTATCCGCAGGAATGTGGTGGCTGCATTGATATTCCCGGTGATTTATTGGATTTTCTCAGCCTGGGAATGCAGAGCTGTAAATTACACATGGAATATTTATCTCTGGATGTTTAGGAGCATTTACGGGAGCGCTGGGAAGTTTTATTTATAATATTCCCCCCCTTTTCCACTTCCAACGGTTCCATAAAATCCCTCCGTCTCCCAGCGGTGCTGGAGGGGGGAATATTTTATCTCCACGTCTTCATCCCACTGATATTCCCATAAAATATAGCGTTGGACATCCCACCGGAGCGCCCACAGCTGCTCAAAGTCATGGAGTGGGATGGGTCCTTGGGATTTTGGGAAGAGCTGGGGATGGGTCGTTGGGTTGGGATTTTGGGAGGAGTTTGGGATGGGTCATTAGGATTTTGGGAAGAGATGGGTCATTGGATTTTGGGAAGAGCCAGGGATGGGTCATTGGGATTTTGGGAAGAGATGGGTCATTGGGTTTTGATTTTGGGAAGAGCTCTGGATGGGTTGTTGGGTTGGGATTTTGGGAAGATCTTGGGATGGGTTCTTGGGTTGGGATTTTGGGAAGGGCTCAAGATGGGTCATTGGGATTTTGGGAAGAGCTTGGGATAGGTCACTGGGATTTTGGGAAGGGTTTAGGATGGGTCATTGGGATTTTGGGAAGAGGTCAGGATGGGTCATTGGGATTTTGGGAAGAGGTCAGGATGGGTCATTGGGATTTTGGGAAGAGGTCAGGATGGGTCATTGGGATTTTGGGAAGAGGTCAGGATGGGTCATTGGGATTTTGGGAAGAGGTCAGGATGGGTCATTGGGATTTTGGGAAGAGGTCAGGATGGGTCATTGGGATTTTGGGAAGAGGTCAGGATGGGTCATTGGGATTTTGGGAAGAGGTCAGGATGGGTCATTGGGATTTTGGGAAGAGCTCAGGATGGGTTCTCGGGTTGGGATTTTGGGAAAAGCTCAGGATGGGTTGCTGGATTGGGATTTTTGGAAGAGTTTGGGATGGGTTGTTGCATTGGGATTTTGGGAAGAGCTCCTAGTGGGTCTTTGGATCGGGATTTTGGGAAGAGCCGGATATTTGTCCCCATTCCGCCGTCATTTCTCTTGTTCCTTTAAACCCTTTTCCACATCATTTACAGGTTTTCCCAGATTTTCCATTTCGTTTGGATCATTTTGGGCCCTTTCAGACTCCAAAACGATGCCTCCTCCCGGGAAAGGCGGGAAAGTCAATCCAGCAGGGCCAAATTCCCTCAAAATCCCGGCGCCATCCCTAATTTGGAGCCAAAACGGAGCCGATAAATGGAGATGGCGCCCCTCATTTGCATATATGCAAATATGCAAATCAGGATTGATTCCCCGGCTGCCAATCAACTTCCCCCCAGCTAATTAAGGCAGAATCTTCCAAAATTGGTAATTCCCTGATTTTATTCCCATTCCATGGGGTGAAGCCAACGGATTTTGGCCAAATGAGGCGCAGCAGGTGGGAGGTGCCACCTCTCATCCCAAATTTTCCCTTTTCCGAAGAAACGAGCCCCGTTCCTGCGGGATTTCCTGTGGGTTTCCTCCACATCAGCCGGATTTTCCTCAGTTTCCCACCCGGAAGTGCTGCCACAGAATTCCCTCCTGCTGATAAATCCCGGGAGGGATTTCCTTCCTCCTTTTTTCCAGCAGATCCCAATGAACCCCCAGAACTGTAAAAAAATCCCAATTTTTCCTTTTTTTACCCCATTCTCTTTTCCAGCTCCCCCCGAGCTGCCCCATGGATCACTCCCCACTCCATTTCCACGGATTCTCCTCCTTCTCCAGCAAATCCCAAACTCACCAGACGAGGAATTATCCCGCAATCCCAATTTCGCCAAGCAGGTGTGACCACCAAATCCAACGGAATGCCTCCGGAACGGCTCAACATTCCCTAAAATCCTCCCGGCAGAGCGCGGTGCCTCCTCCACACCTGGATTAACCTGGATTAACGCTCCGGGCCGGAATGTCCAGGTGTCCTCCGGGATTAGCAGCCCCCCCCCCCAGACCTAAAAATTCCCCCCGGCCCCCCTTTTCCCGGATTTTTAATCAAGCGGCTCCGTGGGATCCGAGCTCCGCGTGCAGATGTGGCTTTAATCCCGAATTAAGCGCGGCAGGAGAAGGAGAGGCCGTGTCCTAATCCCGCACGGAAAAAGATTGGAAACGGGGTTTTTTCCTCACTCCGGCAAATTCCCGGCTTTCCTCTTCCATTGGCTCAGCTCTGCATCCTGACGGGGAAGAGATTTCCCTGCCAGACGGATCCTCCTGGAGCTTTTCCCAGGAATTTGCACCCTCTGGATGCTGCCCGGGGGCACGGGGATTATGGAAAACCTCACCTGGGATAAAGGATTTTATCCCCGGCCAGCGGCGCTGAGCAAATTCCATCCCGGGAATGCAATTCCAGAGTAAAAAAAGGGAATTTTTGCACCCAGTGTTCATTGTTAGAGCCCCAAACCAGAGGTGAGGGGTTGGAAAATCGGGAAAAAAATTCCAAACCCCCGGCAGAGCTCAGTCCATGGCTTGGGAGGGATTTTCCAGCTTTTCCACCTTCGTCAGGATGAGGATTATGGCACCAGCGGCCAATTTTGGGAAGCCGCGGCTCGGGGTGTTAATCCCGGCTGGAGTTAATCCCAACGGGAATAATTAACGGAGCAGGAAGCAGCCGGGAGCTGCTCCCGATCCCTGGAAGTGCCCGAGGCCAGGCTGGAATAAAAACCTATGGAAAATGTCCCTGTCCCTGGCGGGGGTGGAATGGGAGGAGCTTTAATGTCCATCCCAACCCAAAACATTCCATGATTCCAGGTGTTTCCATGCCTCGGTTTCCCTGCTTGGGAAGGGGAAAGCGAGGAATTTTCCAGCTCATCCCAAAAAATCCCATCCCGGACTAACAGAAAGGGGTTTTTCGAGATTCCCAAAGAATCCCACCCTGGAATAACTGCAAGTGGTTTTTAGAGATCCCAAAAAATCCTGGAATAA
>VWZT01014856.1:33781-52045 GCA_013397055.1 Pachycephala philippinensis
GACAGGGGATGGACAGGGCATGGACAGGGGATGGAGCGGGGATGGACAGGGGATAAACCGGGGATGGACCCGGGATGGACCGAGGATGGAGCCTGTGTCCAGGGCAGCAGGAGGACCGGGAGCACCTCCCGGGATCAGGGGTGGGATTTCACCCCGCTGGGAGAAGGGAGTCCACCCCGGGAGGGATCTCGGGGGACAGCTCCTTTCCTTCCCCTCCCGGGCATGCACTGAAGCTCTGCCTCGAGCACCGCCCCGGGCTGGAACGCTCTGAGTCAGCTGTGCTTCAGTGCCTGCTCTGCCATGCCCGAGGACTCTGTTCATGCTGCTCCTCCCTGCTGGCTCGAGGGGATCGAGCTCTGGCCATCAAGTTCGGGCGAGTGTGGGAAGGGAGTAGCAGGGGTCAGGATTGAGGGCGACAGCCTTGGAGCACGGAGCTGGTGTTCAGCACTGGCGTCGGGCTGGCTGACGGAGCCCGGGGAGGGTCTCATCTCCGAGGCTGAGTCACAGGCAGCGTTGTCAGAACCCCAGAGGTTGTGCCCACTTGCTGTCTGCCTTCCCCAGTGCTGAATTTGCTCGTGGGTTGAAAATCAAGACTCTCTCTTGAGGAAGCCCCGTGCAGGGACTGAGCCACGCGCCGGCACCACCCGGGTGGCTCCAGGCGCGCTGGGCCGGGGGGACAAGGGGACATCGCTCAAGGTTGGGGCCTGGGCAAGCCCTGACTCAGCAGCGGCTCTGCTTACCTGGGCTGGTGCAGCCCCTTCTCTGGAGGGTGACTTCTTTGCCACTTAGAGTGACCTCCTCCCATGCGGGGGCCCTTGGGGAGGGATCTGGCCAGCGCTAGGGGTGAGGAGGGAGACAAAAGGATGAGAGCAGGGAGGAAAACTCTGTCTCTTGCTCGCTGCAGCCAAGCGATGTCCCTCGATGATGATGAGGGGGTCCAGTCCCTTCCCTTCTCTACCAGCAGTGGTCCCATTCCCTGCTCACTACTGAATACTACTGAATACTCGTGGTGATTGCCAGGGCTGAGCCTGAGGCTCCTCAGCAGCCCATGGCCTGGGCTCCTCTTTGTGCTCCTTGGTGGGGCCTGAGCCCTGTGGAGCAGAGCAGGGTCAGCCTTGTGGCTGCAGCCTGGCTCTGCTCTCCACCTGGGACCCTTCCTCTGCAGCTTGGTTAATCCTGGCATCGACCACTCCCTCTGGACCCGTGGCTCTTCCTCAGCTTTCTTAGCTAATGGCTGTGTCTGCCTCCCATTGATCCTCAGCTGCAGAGCTCATTGATTAAGTACATTTCTTATTACACTTAATGATATTTTACTCCTCTCTGTGCTTCCCTTGTGCCAGATGCTCACCCTGCGCCTGCCGGGAGAATTCCTCTACCCAGAGAAACCCTCCTCCCTGCCGGCCCTCCCCCCAGCCACCACCCTGGCTGCCCTTTCTCCTGCTCTCCCTGCCTGCCTCTTCCTCCTGGGCCAGGGCAGTGCCTCTGCCTGCTCTCTTCCCGTTCTTTGCTCTCATGCAAGGCTGATTTTCTCCCATGCAAAGCAGCTGCGGTTCCCGCAAGTGGCACAGCCCTCCCAGGGTGAGAGGCACTGCCCAGGGCACTGTGTTCTCCCCTCATCGACACCTCCACGCTCACCACATGCTCTTTGCTCCGTGCTTCACCTCCTTTCAACTCTCTCACATGCATCATTCAAAAGCCATAACATTACTGGGCATAAAATATTTACTTAACTGAGCTTTTTGCAAATATTCCTCTCCATTATTTTCCCTCCTTTTTGGGAGCAGACACTGCTTCTCCTGCGCTCTCAAATGGCTTCTCTTAAATAATACAACAAGAACATATGAACACCCGGTAGCCTTTTTCTTTCTCCTGAAATACCCATAAATGTAACAGTGTCACCAACCCATTCTGGCCACACCAGGACTGTGCTCAGGAACACCCAGGAGCGCAGGCCCTGCCTGTGGAATCACCTCACTGCTGGGTGTGGGACAGGCAGGGAAGGTGCTCCGGGAGAGAGTAGAAATACAGGAGAAGGTCTGACATGATGCAGAGTATTAATATTAATTTTAAAATGTTCCTTTCAGAAGGGACAGCTGAAGCTTGGCAGAGAGAGTGCAGGAATGAGCACTCCCAGCCTGATCCCCCCTAGGATGCTGAGACAAATGCTTGAAACAAAATTCCCTCTAGCAGGGAAGTGGCTGGTTCTGGGGAGGCCAGCCTGGGACATGGGGTGCCAAGAGACAAGTCCTGTTGTGGGCAGCAGGGTGGGCAGATCCTAAAGAACAGGATATGGAATTTTAGGAGCCCCCTGGAGCCATCCCATCTGGAGAGGCTCAGTGGGTCTCTGCTGTTCTGGGCAAAGGCTTGTGGTGCGCTTGGGCTTTTGCTTCTGTTTTCTTTTGACGAGGGGGAGCGGTTTTGAGCTGAAAGAGAGCAGGTTTGGGTCAGGTGTTGGACGAAATTTCCCTGTGAGGGTGATGAGGCTCCTGGGGAGCAGGAGCTGGGAAGCAGGGATGGAGCTTGGGAGCTCTGACCTGCAGCCAGGGCCAGGCTGAGGCAGCTCAGCACACACAGTGCTGCTGCTCCGTCATTCCCTCTCCTGCGGGAGCCAGCTGTGAGCGTCCCTGGCTCTGCCCGGGGCCAGGCTGGCCGTGGAGTCAGGTCACCCCAGCTTGGGACCTGCCTCTGTGTCACCGAGCACCGTGTAAGCATCGCCTGTTCCAGCCAAGCAAACAGCTTTTCCCTGTAAGGCCGGCAAATCCCTGCTCCTGTTAACTGATTTCCCTTCCCGGCGCTCCCGCCCGTGGCTCTGCTGCCACTCGCCTGCCCGCGCTCTCCCTGCCCACGCTTCCGTCAGCGCCTGCGACAGCCAGCTCCTGAAATTATTGATAAACACTCATTGGGGCTGGAGCCTGGGAAATTGCCAACAACCCCAGCGGCTTTCTCTCTTGCCAGCATCGTTTTTCTTGATGACAGCATGTTCCGAACTTTGGCAGGGAGGGGACAGGGCCTCCTGGTAACTTTTTTTTCTGTTTTATGCATTGGTAGTTTTAAAAGATCCCTGCAAAGGGCAGAGTGGAGACGCTGGGGAGCAAATGCCTGTGATTATCTCTGTCCTCCACCCAGCCCCACAGAGAGCTGCGCTGAGCTGGATTCTGCTCAGAGCTCTGCTCTCGCAGGTCAGCCCCACTCCTCCATCCCACTCAGTGCCTCTCCAGGCTCAGGAATTTTTGATTCCGACCTCACGGATCCCTGTTTCTCCCTCCGAGTCCTCTGCACCTGCAGGCTGTTACCCCGTGCCATGGCACCTGCCTGGGCAAGGACATCAGGCCGTGGTCAGAGCCAGGAGAAAAGCTGGTGCGGGCACAGCGGCAGGAGCAGGACATCCCTGCCCAGAGCCAGGACAGTCCTCAACACCATGGAGCCTGACTTTGCTCTGCCAGAGGGCAGAAATCACCTCTCACCCCTCCCTCAGCTGGCCCGATCCCGACCAGCGTGGAATTTTGCCGGCGTGGTATTGGTGCTCTGTCCCAGCTCACACAGCATGCACAGATGTGTGTGGCACCTTGGGTCTCTCGCTGTGGCTCGTTCTGGAGCTTGGAGCATTTTTCTCTCTGCGAGCTCTGCTAATTAGTGGGAGGTTGTGGATCAGGAACAGAGGGAAGTGTCCTTCTGTGGTTCTGGCACCAGAAATAATTGAGCCATTTTTCACCTCTGGCCAATCTAATTCTGTCCACATCTTGATTTTTCTCTTAATAGCTTGGGGATGCTGTTGCAGCTGTTGGATTCACAGCCATGTCTAGAGCTTTTCAGTAATCGCCTGGATTTCGTACTCTCTTGCTGACTGGTCGCTGGTTTCTTCTTAGTTTGTGCTTCAGCTGCTCCGGGGAGGAGTTCATTTGAGCCAAGCTGTGTTTGCCTCTGTGCCAATATTCCCCAGCCGTGGGGCAGGGGGGCAGTGGCTGCAGGACATGGGGCCAGTGGAGACCTGGGCATGGGCAGTGCCAGCGGCGTGGGGAGGCTCCAGTGGAGCGGCTGATCCTGCTTGGTGCCTGAGGAGCACATTCCGGCACAGCCCAGTGCTCCCGAGCCAGCAAACCAGTTGTCATGGAAATTAGGAAGCCCAGTGGTCTGTACGAGAGTGGGGATGGGAGCATCTCTCAGGAGGTGGCCGGGGCTCCGGGGTACCCCTGTCCCCCCATGCCAGCGCTGTGCCGGTGCCGTGCCAGGGCCGGGGTTTGCCATGTCAGCTACCGGCCAGGCTGGGGAAGTGAAGATGTTCACGGCAAACTGAAAGGTGTGATTTATCAGTGATGGTCCCCAGAGGCTCAGGGACTGTCAGGCACCAAAAAATCCCATCCATCACAGTGAGGGGGGTGAGCTGCCTTTTTTTTTTTTTTTTTTGGCCATTTTATTTCTCTGTGAGTTGTGGAGCTGTGAGGGGGAGCAGTGTGAAAGCCAGCCCTGGGCATGGGGAGCTGTGGGGATGGATGATGCCGCTCTCCTTCCTATGCATTATGGAAACCTCTCCCCTCTGCTGTGCTCTTTGGGGGCTGCAGCCTGTGTGAGATATCCAGGCTCTGCACAAAAAAGGGGCTCAGCCGTCCCCCCCAGCTTCCACCTGTGACCCCCGTTTGTCCCCATCTGTCTGTACATGTGTGTGTGCATCTGTGTGCAGATCTGATTGTTTGCTTCTTTACAACATTTTCTTTTCCCAGAGTTTATGGGCCATGGGATTGGAAGAGAAGCATCTACTTAATTGCTGTCAGGCAAGGAGACGGGTTATAAAGTTGCCAAGGGAAAAAATAGCTCACTTTGGGGTAGATGCAGGGGAGCAGGGTTGATGAGAAGAAGAGGGGGCGGAAAGCTGGGGGTGGGAAGAGATGAGGAGAGAGAAAGAACAGGAAGGGATCAGCAGGCAGCGAAGGAGCTGGCTCAGGAAAGGAGCTGCTGGGGTGGCAGGAGAAAGGCCAGACAGAGGTGTGCTGGGCAAGAGTCAGCTCCCCTTGGGAAGCCTTCTGTGTCCCCCGGGATGGTGGCATTTGCCTTCTTGTGTCATGAGGGTGGCTCCGGGAGCACTTTGCAGAGGGAAAATTGGAAGCAGGAAGCCCTCCCTGTCCTCCCCATCCTCCCCACTGCTGGAGCCTCCCGCCTGCCACCGCTCCAGTTCCAGGTTCTTTGCTTGCAGCCCTCTTCATCTGCATCTCTTTATTGTTTGCTTCATTATCGCCCAGCCTAACCCTGCACCATGTCATCCTCATTGCACGGCTCCTCCCTCTCCCCGGTCGCCACATTACTCCAGCAAGGACTCCCTTTCCCATCTTTTAGTCTCAGCGCCACACATAAAAGCGCTCTGATGGCCGTGGCGTGATAGCAAAGACAGAACTTAATTTCATAGCATTTTCATATAATACTCCATAAAACTGAACAAATTTGCTGGAGTCCAAATCCATCTCATTATGCAGAGTCATTGGAAGGGAGCTTTTGCATTCGGGGCCTCAGCGCTCAGTGAGGGGATGGTACAGAAGAAGGGAAAAATAATTAATTAGGTGCTGCTCTGGATCAAAGATCCTGCATCACAAGGCACATTAAATAAATGCCTGGCTCATGAATAAAAGCTGCACTGAGCCCCACACAGAAAATATTCAGTGAAGCTGAAGGTGTGTAGAGAGATCTTTGGCCTGAGACTGTGCCCCAGGCAGAAAAGATGGAGCAGGGCAGGAAAGGGAAGATGGATCTGGGCATGGAGGAGATGGATCACGGAGCGCTCACCCAGGCAGGGGAACAGGAAGCCTTGAGGAAGCATGAAGTGTGGCTTTATTCCTTGGCATTCCCCCAGTGTCCTGGTGTTGTAAGGAGTGCTGGCCAGAGCTGCCCTGCCCCGAATGATGGCAGTGCTGCTTCCCACGGCAGGACAATGCAGGGCAGGTGGATTAAAACTGCAGCAGCCAAGGGAGAGGAGAGAGCTTGCTTCACTTCACACTGTTAATTAATCTCCGAGCCAATGAGGATGCTCTCATCTGGTCTTTACTTAATCCATAACCCAGAAATCCTCAAACTATGTCATTTGTTCAATACAGATGAAATTAATTACTCTGGGAAATAGGCAACAAGTTGCATTTCTGATGCTCCTTATCGCGTAATCAGATCTACAGCGAGCTTGGTGCAGCCGCAGTGGCAGCAGTGGGATCGCCTGCAGCCAGCGGGAGACACTGAGCAGCATCAGCTATAAACCTGTCACCAGGAGCCATGGGCTGGCTCCTACTGGGAGCTGGGGGCGCTGGGGGGGCTCTGAGATTGCCGGGGATGCAGAGCCTGAGCAGTGATGGAGGTGCCGAGGAGCCTTCACCCAGGGCTTAACCCCCCACCTCAGCCCCCTGCCCATTCCCTGTTTATTGCCTCTCACTGGGGTTGCAAACACAGCTTGGGGGACCCAGAGGGAGGGACTCCCCTGCAGCCCTCCCAGAGCCCTGTCCACTTCCCTGGGGCTCTGTGCCTGCACGATGTGTCCCCCCACCCCATGACTTTGAGGCAGTGAGGGGCAGGTCCTCATCAGGATGGATCAGAAGAGCTGGGCACAGAATTACAGCGATTTATTCATTAATGGAGTTACCGTGGGGACGTGCTGCTTGAGGGTCAGCACAACCAGGGAGCTTGTGGAGAGCACTGAAGGTGATTCCCAGAGGTGTTAGAGCCACACTCGTGGTCCAGGTGTGCTCCCGCCCCTCGGTGCTCTGCTGTGCCCATGGCCAGTGGCTCCGAGCATCCCATGGCACATCCCAGAAAGGCTTCAATGTCAGGCCCCAGCAGGAACAGGCTCAGGGGGCGGGACGAGCCCCTGGGCTGGGCTGCCTACACTACCCTCACCCCCTCTCCCTGGTCAGCTGGGGGTGTTGTGGGGATCCCTGACCCCTTCCTGGGGGGAAAGCTTTACTGTAAGTGGTTAAGGCAGGTACCCGCTCACACAGAACTAACACAGGAAGAGCTGTTGTAACAAAAAATCCATAGTGGTTGTTTGCTAAAATGAACTGCTGTAATGAATTAAAAAATATGACAAGCTGATCAAGGCAGCTATTGGGAGGTGTCAGGGCGCTCAGCCCAGCTCTGCCGCTCGCCTGGGTCACCCAACATAGCGGAATCCGTTCAGAGAAGAGAAAAACGTAGTTTCTCTCTGTCCTATCAACTTAAATAAATTAGCTATTACATTAGCTGCACTTAAAACAAAGCAAGAAATCAATCCCCTGTCTCAGCTGCTCTAAAAACCTTGGTTTGCACCATGAATCCTGTAATTGTTAGAGGTCTCCATGCCAGGAGTGTCTGGTGGTGACGGGCTGTGGGGGGCCCAGCCTGTGTGTGTGGGGCAGCATCGGGGGCATGGACCGGCTGCCCCCAGTGCTGCTGCCCCGGCCACAGCAGTGCAGGTACCCTGAGGTACCTCACAGGTGAGCATGGGCAGCCCAGTGCCAGCCTGGCAGCAGTGCCGAGGCTGGGCCAACTGCCCGGATCTCCCCACGCATCCCTGGGGATTGACACCTCAGAGCACCCGGAGCCCCGGGGCAGGTGGGTGGTTTGATGTTGGATCCCACCACCCCCGGTTTGCTTCTCTGAGTGGGTGAGCAGAGCCAGAGCCCTGCCCAGCGGGCAGAGTGGGATGGAGGCAGGGATGGGGACGAGTGGCAGGGATGGATGCAGGAAGCGGGCAGGAGGCAGAGATGCAGGCAGGGATGTAGGGATGGATGTAGGAAGCAGGGATGTGGGCAGGAACATGGGCAGGGACCCCTATGGGGAGCTGGGCAGGGCAGGATCCCAGAAGGCAGGGCAGATTTCAGGAGCAGCCTTTCAGACATGGCTGTTTCCTTTGTTTTTTCCTGCTGAAACTGCTGCCTTGTGCAAAGCTGCTCGAGCTCCTCAGATAAATTAGCATCCAGGGGATTGTTTTCCTCTACATTTTGTGCAGTTGCATAAGAGGGAGGAACAGAGGAGCCCAAGGAGCAGATTGCTTTGTAGAAGCATGAAACAGCCGCAGCCAGAGCTGCTGCCTCCTCTGCTGCCAGAGCTCAACGCCTTCAGCTGGATGAGGCTCCAGGGTAGGAGTTGGGTGTAGCTGGGTCCTCTGGGTCAGCGTGGGCAGGACAGGGAGACCAAGGGCTCTTCCCAGCATGGCTGGTGATCTCTGAGCTGCTCCCAGGTGTCCCAGTTGGTGGCATGGCCGTGCCCAGCAGCAGCAGTGCCTGCACACAGCCCAGCCCTGTCCCTTCTGCCCAGAGCAGGCCCCTGCCCACTGCTGCTGCTCTCTGCCTCCACCGCCAAGGTTCCTTTGCAGGGACACCCAAGGAACCTCCAGATGCGTCCGTGTAGGAGCTCTGGGGGCTTCCCAGTGGGTGCCATTCCCAGCACGAGGTGGAGGAGGAGGAGGAAGGTATCAGTATCCACTCAGCTGCCTCCCCCTGACCTGACCCTATTGATTGTACCGATCCCCCGTGTGAGGAGATGTGTGAGGTGATCAATGTACCTCAGCCCTGCTAGTGGAGGCAGGGCTGAGGGTTTGGTTTAACCGTTCTCTCCCCTCAGCATGGGTCCCTGCACTCCCCAGGGCTCAGGAGCTCCTGCCCTGGTCCTGCTGGCCAGGCTGGGCTGCAGATGGGTGGCTCCTGAATTGCATTATTCCCTGCTGAGCCTGGCCCATCCCATCCTGCCCAGCCTCTGCCTTTGGGTGACCTCCTGGGGGGGATTTTCCTGTGCCTGAGCAGTGGGAGAGATGCTGATGGCTCCTCAGGCAGCATCTCTGTGCCATGGCCATCTTCCCAGGTGGGTCCAGTGCAGTGTAGGCTTGGCTCAACCTCCCTACACACCCCAGCACTATTGCTTCACCTTCCCGTGCAGCTCCGGAGAGGAGCTGGAAATGAGCAGGGGCAGGAGGAAAGACCCGACGAGGCTCAAACTTGCAGGAGGACGCAGACACCTGGGGAAGAGGGAGGGAGGGAAGGGGTTGCGGAGCTGCCGGGGATGCTGGGGAGAGGAGGGAGCTGCGGAGCGCTGGGGGAGCGTGACTGGAAGTGCTTTCATAACCCTCAGCCAGAGTGATTTTCTGAGGCATAAGTGATGGAGGTAAATAGGATTATCTCACAAAAGGGACCAGTGAAATTATAAACATCCTCATCCAGCACCGCCCCGGTGAATGAGCGGGGGTGCGGGGGAGCAGCCCGGGAGGAGCGAGAGCGGCTGCCGCGGGGCCCGTTCCAGGGGACGGGGCTGAACACGAGCCCTCGGCACGGGGGTTCGCTGCTCTTCGGGACCTGGCCCGGCTCTCCGGCTCCCGTGAGTGCACAGCCGCGTCTGCGCCGGGCTGAGCGGCGTGAGGGGGGGTTTTGGGGTGACAGGAGTTGATGTCCTGCGGAGGGCTCGCTGGGGTGGGCGCTCAGCAGCCTGCAGGGACCTGCAGGTGCCACCGCCGAGGCGCTGGGGGGCTGGGGCGGGATGAGGGCGGGTAGCGAACGCGTGGTGTTCAGCCCGGGGCAGCCGCAGCTCCCGGGCTCGCACCAGGATGTGACCACGCGTGGGCGGAGGCAGCGGGTCCCCAGCCCGGATCCCTCGAGGGGAGGGGCCCGGCCGTGCCCGGCTAGCTGCCCTCTCCTGCCGCGGCACTTTCCTCCTCTGTCCCACAGCCCGGGGAGTGCCCGGCCCAGCCCGCTGGCTCTGACAAAGCCCCGCACATCGTGTGGCAGTGGCAGCTCTGCGGGGAGGAGGAGCAGAGCGCTGGGAGGCCCCTCCAGCGGGCACGGTGATGGCAGCCAGGCCTGGCTGGGACACACGGTGATGGCCGGGTCCGAGGGTGCGGTGGCTGCAGGCAGGGGACGCTGCCCCGCTGCCCAGGGGCTTCTGCGCCCCGCGGGGATCTCCTCGGGACGCTGCAGGACTGAAGGCACAAAAGTCTCCCTTGACTTTGTTACGGTGACAGACAGAGTCTCCTCGGGCAGGGAGAGGCTCTTTAGCTACATTAACAATCTGAGATCTGATGGAAAAGATGAAATAACTCGGTCTCCTCCCCACCACTCACTTGAGACTTTGGCAGAATTGCCACAATTAGGAAATTTCACCTCGGAGCTTCGTCTGTAAAGGACCAAACCATGAGGAAATGTTTGGCCGAGAGGGAAGCAGAGGAGGAATTTCAGCTGCCTCTCATCTTTCATCATTTGCCTTCTCCGGCTCCTATCTTGGCAGCCCCAGTATTTTGCTTTGTCTCCTTCAGGTGACTAATCATTAGACTAATTAGTTGCTAATCAATGTTTAATTAAAATGTAGCTGTTAATTACTGGAGGTGGTACCGCGGGTTGACTATGAAGTGTTATGGAAATATTTTTAAGGGCAGTTCACAGGGCGCTGGTCCCCCTTCCTCACTCAGGGGTGTTCCAGGGTCCCCTCCCCTGGGATGCTGCTCTGGGATTGGGATGGGAGCTGCAGGTGTAACACACCTGGAGCCGGTTCCATCACCCAGGACCAGCTCGTGGTGTGGGGGGCTCCGGAACATCCCTGACACTTTCCCATGTAGCAGTGGGGGATGGAGGTGCCTGGGCAGCTCTGGACAGGGCAGGATGTGGAGGGCATCACTGGGATGGAGTGGGAAGCAGCCAAAGCAGGATCCTGGTGCCCTGCCCAGGGCTGCGAGCCCCTCGTTTTGGGAACTGTATGAGCATTTGGGATGCTGGTGAGCATCTGGCTGAAATCCCAGTGCAGGGGTGCAGCTACTGCTCCAGTTCTGCTCCAGTTCCTGCTCAGCCTCCACCTGTTCCCATAAACCCCTCTGAGAGCTGAGGCCAGGAGGGATGGAGACAGAGGCTTCATTACATGCAGGAGCCAGGAGGTTCTCCGTGCCCAGGCCATCAGGAAGCGCTGGTAAATGTTCCATCAGCGGTGGTATATAGGTCACCCAGGTGTGCCGCCTCCAGGTACCGGCTCATTTCAGCCCTTGGTGGGGAGCCTGCGTGTGCTCATTAGCTCTGCAGCTCTTCTGCCTCACTGTGCCTTCTGAGCTGGGGCTGACATGCCCGGCTGAGGCAGGGGCTGCTCATGGGTCTGGGGGCTTTGTGCCAGCTGGGGAGGGCGAGGACTGGGGGTACCATGTCTTGTTCAAGGGCTCTGAACCCCTTACAACTCCATAGGGTGGGCACCCGAGGGAGGGGCAGGGACCCCCAGGACCCCCATGCAGGAGCTGTGTCCACTCCTCGGGGCAGTGCTGACCGGTGGGGACAGGAGCTTTGCGGGTGCTGTGGTTATGCCAATGTCACCATTTACATTCTCCCTGCTACTTACATCCCTTATTTCACTTCACTTGTCATTTTATGGCTCATTTTAATGTCTTGAGAGCAGACCCACAGGATAACAAGGTCTGGTGCTGCAGAGGGTCCTGCGGCAGACACGGTGTCTCCATCCAGCTGGAGACACTGGAGCACAGCGAATGTGCCCCTGTCTGGGTCAGGCGGTGGCGTGTCCCTCACCTGGGGAGGAGCAGGGGGACTTGCTGAGTTGGCTGGCTGAACGGGGCTGATGCTCTAGCGCTCACGGGAGAGCCAGCTCCCAGCATCTGTGCTCAGCATATCCCTTCTTCCTCCTGAAAATGGGCATCTCTTTGGGGGCTACTGCACCTCATGAGGTCCCTGTCACCCAGAGAGTGTTTGCTCTGGGGCTCAGAGCAGCCCCAGAGCTCTGAAGCAAGGCATTGGAGAGTCCTAGCCCTGGTCAGGACAATATTCCTTCCCCAGTTGTCCCTGGGTGATGCGTGTACCTCCCTCCAGCTGTGTCTGGACATGTGCCACTCCCCACCTTGGCTGTGCCAGCGTGCTGGCTGGGTGCTGCAGGGATGGGGGATGCGAGGGTTCAGGTGTGCCTTGGTTTGCTCAATGGCACAGGATATGTTTTTTTGGGGAAAAAAGTCTTTTTTGCCCCGCTTGATAGAGGAAGATGCTGACAGCGGCCCAGGGGTGGGGTGGTTCGGGTGGTGACAATGCGAGGAACAAGCTGTGTTTAGAAATAATTGCTTTGTCTTTCACAGAGGTATTAGTGCCTCCATGCTGGCAGCTACAGGAATTAGCTGGAAGTTTTGGTGACACAAATATGGAAGGAAAATTATTGCTACTATCATCACTTCTATGCATGTGAGGGGAAAGAGACGTTATCAGGGCAGAGAGGGAGACAGTGAAGCAGAGGGGCTGCAGCTGGGGGTCTCCAGCACAAGGCTGGCACATCCTTAGGGGAGCCCAGCCCTGGAGGCTCTTGCTCCCCCAGAGAGTTGCTGGTTTGATACCAAGGGTCTGCGCCCATCCCTGGGACACAGTCACAGGGGACCTGCAGCTCCAGCGCTGTGGAGTGGCACATCCTGCAGCTGGTTGGCCCAAGGGAAGGGGCTTTGTGGGCAATGGCTTGGCTGGCGGGGAGCTGTGTCAGGTGGGCTCCCAAAGGGAGGCTTTGGGGGCTGGAGACACCCAGCCCCTGTTGGCTGCTGTGGGGCTGGAGGGGCAGGTGGGTGGCACTTAGGGGCTGTTGGGAAGTGATCCCTGGATTTGCCTTCACAGAAGCAAGCGGAATCTGACGTTTTGCTCGTAAAAAGTCGCTAAGAGCCAAGGAGGAGCCAGGTTGCAGGGAACAGGGCAGTTCCAGGTGAGCTGCACCAGAGGAACGCGTTGTGCCGAGGGCATCACTCCTGCCATGTCCCAGCCACCTCCCTGCACAGGCAGGAGCCCCCCCAAGCCTCCCTTCGGGTGGGGGCCCCCACCTGCATTGGCAGGAAGGTGCCTGATGGCATCCCACATCCCGCCTGGCACTCTGCATGCCGCCTGGCACCCCGCATCCTGTCTCCCGTCTGGCACCCCGGTACTTCAGGGACACAGCCCAGAGAGGGCACAGAGGTGGCTGCCAGTCCTTGGGAGCAGGAAGGGCTTTGCAGCCAGGAGCAGCTGAGGAGCCGTGAGTACCGAGTGTAGGAGAACTCGGTGCTGGGATCCTCCTGCGATGCAGAAGGTGCTCAGGGCTGACTCAGGTGAGCAGCACCACAGGGATGCACAGCCAAGGTGAAGGTTCCCTGTGGTAAAATTCTCCTCTCCCTGGATCCTGGTATGCCCAGTCCAGGCTCCTCTTTGGATGAAGGAGCAAGCTGGGGGGTTCAGAAGTGGCACCGTTTTGGCTGTCCACGTGGGCCTGGGTGACAGTGTCAGGTCACAAACCAGTGCCTCACGGGGTGTGGGCACTCGCTGGAGGAGCAGGAGCTCTGTGTGGAAGCAACAGTGGATGGGAACAGGAGGATCCTCCCACAGAGGAGCCAACAGAGCCCCTTGGGAGGCTGCTCTCCGTGGATGGCGGAGCTCCTGCTCCGTCGGGAGGCCCCGAGGATGCGGCCGCGTCTCCGGTGTCACTCCGCTCTCCCGCTGTTTGTTTCTCCCTGGCTCCAGGAGCGCGGCTCCCGCTGGCAGCGTCCTACCCCGTCCCTGCCTGTCCCTCGGCGGCCCAGCTGCCTCCGAAAAGTAAAGCTGAATTTTTGGAAGGAACAGATCTCTGATGAAACAAGGCCATTCATGCTTTCAGATATTAAATTCCATGCAGAATATTAAATAATTTCCTCTTCAATGATTCCAGTAAATTTAATTAGCGCTTGTTCCCCCGATAGAGTTGTCGCTGCCATCCTGATGCGTGGATGCGGGGTGGAGTGAAGGGGAATGCTGCTGCCTTCCTGGGCCTTTCTAGTTCTGTCCCCAACATCACCTCCCTGCCCCCAGCCAGAGCTCCTTTGGAGTGAGATCCCAGCTCCACCTGCTGCTGTGGGGAGGAGGGAGCTGGGTGTGGAAGCCTCTTTCTCTCTGGTCTGCTTGGAGCTGCTCTGCCTGGAGGGAGCAGGGGCTGGGAAGGAACCTGGGGAAAATCCGTGGTATTTTGGGTGATTGTCCAGGGCCTTTTCTGGAGCTGCTTGAGAGCTGGGTCCAAGAGGGAAGATGGGAATCACACA
Source organism: Pachycephala philippinensis (assembly GCA_013397055.1). Classification (NCBI taxonomy): domain Eukaryota; kingdom Metazoa; phylum Chordata; class Aves; order Passeriformes; genus Pachycephala; species Pachycephala philippinensis. The sequence goes on from VWZT01014856.1 coordinate 47,775, forward strand.
AGTAGTTGACTTTCAGGAGACATGATTGCTGTGTGATTTTGGTGTTGTTGGGGTTTTTTTTGTGTATGTGATGTCTGGTTTGTTTTTTCAAGTTTTAGAACATCAGAGCAAAGAGGGAAAAAAAAATTTCTCTGCGATGGGAGCAGCTAATAGTGGGTTATAAATGTGTCCCTGGCACGGTTCATTAGCTGCCATGACATATTGAGGGCTGGGAGCGGTGTGATACCAGCAAATCAATTCCAAATTTCATCTGAGAAGGAATGTGGGGAGGCCAGATCATGCAACACTTTACCAAGCATTCCTTCCCAGCCAGAATGGAGCTTCTCCTCTCTCCGGGTGCTGCTCCTGCTGGGCTGCGGCGCAGAATGCAAAATAAATAAATAACCAAGGATCTAATTTACTGATGATTAATTTGCATAATTAGTGCTGTGTCAAATCACTTCACCGAGGTGCAAGGCACACTCTGCTGAGGTGTTTGCATGGACATCTTTGCAGGTTTCCCCAAGCTCACCTTATTTCACATTTAACAGTCTCCTGAGGATGTCACATTGGTGTTGATGGGATTTCACAGGGTTGAAGGGGATGTGAGAGCTGGGGGTCTGCAGGGCCAAACCCCTGCCAGCCTTCTCATGCTCCATCCTGGTGCTGGAGCAGCGCCCTGCCCTGGAAATATGTGTGGCAGTGGGTGGCCGTAGTCCTGGAGCCAGGGATGAGCTCAGCCCGAGCTCTGCTGTGGGCACAGACCGGCCAGCTCCGGCTAGTGCCAACTCCCTGGAGAGGGGCAGCGAGGTGACGGCCAAATCCTGGCCATTCCGTATCCACCCACTGCTCCCTTGACTGCTGCAGGGATGCTTTGGGAAGGGTCTCAGGATGGGCAGCCAAGGATGAGGTTTTGGCCAGGGGATCAGTGCAGTGATGGGGCCGAGGCAGTGCCCGGGAGAGGGCAGCGGTGTCTGAGTGCTCGGCAGCACCCACTGCCTTGTGTCACTCACTTTTCCAAGGGCTGTGCCTCTTTGCAGGGTGATTTCTGTCCCCGAGTGCTGCTGATGCTGCAGCCCCCATCGCTTGGCATCAGGGCAGTCCCAGCAGTGGGACCGGTGGCGCTTCCCCCATCCAGCTCCTGCTCTGGGCAGGGACCTGAGGCCCCAGCACAGGGCTGGCTTCGGGCTCATTCCCTCCCCTGGAGCAAGGGAAGCAGCTGCAGGATGCCGGCAGGTGAAGTGTCCGTCCATGCCATGAACACATGGACTGCTCTAAAGCATACAGCGCTGCGGGCAGCTCCGGTCACATCCCTGCTCCTGCTCCCTGTAATGGATATCAGATTGTTCTCCCAGTCTTGGCATTGTTTCAATAATTGACTGATGTAGCACAATGTTCACTGATTTAATAAGTTTGTTAGTGTAATAGAGGCTCAGGATGTCGCTGTTAATGTGCAGTGACAATTGCATTGTAGATTTGCTCATTATGTTACATAACTTAGCTATGAAATCTATCAGAAATTATATTTAAAAAAGCATTATTGCAGAACCCATCAGCGTGGCTCTCCCTGCTCCTCCCACAGTGCTTTGCAGTCTGAGTGTGTCTGTTCAGTGCCTCGCTGGGACTGCACGTTCCGCTTTGGGTTTTTTTGGTCAGGGCATCTGACACTTGCCAAAAAAACAACCCCGGGTCTTCCCCTGTCATCCCACCTTATCCATTGCGGCCGAGGGTGGTGCAGGTACCTGGTGTTTTGGCGCTCTCTGGGGAGAGCTCCAGCTGGCACCGTGCCCCCCGGCCCGCCAGTGGGACAGGCACTGGCAGGTGAAGCTCTTGGCAGGTCCAGGCTTGAGCTGCCAGGGCTGTGTCAGAGCTGAATATGCTACAAACATCCCCTTTTTGGGCAGAGTCATGAGGAGGGACTGGACATCCTTTGGACACCTCAAAGCTGAGGGTCCCTGAGAGCCATCAGGGAGGATGGGGGGGCTGTTGCCTCATTGTTTTGTGTCTCTCCCTCTCTTGCCTTGTGGAGGAGATTCCAGGACTGGCTGCCTGGCAGTGCCCTGTCTGGGACACGAGGCTCAGCCCTGGGGACTGAGGGGATCCCCAGAGCTGGGGCTGTGGGGCTCCACATTCCAGTAGCTGTGTTCAGATGGAGCCACAGTGGGTCTTGTCATCTCTGTACTCCAGCCATAGTTCTGAGGAAAACCTCATTTTCCTTAAAGATAAAAAAATCCCAGCAGCAGTAATTTAAACAACTCTGACTGCCTCCAAATGAAGGCCTTGATGGCAAATAGGCTGTGAAATCGGCTAAGAAAAAAGGAAAAACATATTTTTCCCAGAGTAATACTTGTTCCCGCAGTTCACAAGCAGCCTTCCGGGGGTTTGATGCCTTGTGCTGTTTCCAGTGGCTGCTCTTCCCCCCGCTGCCGCTCTCGTGCATCCTCAGCCATTATCTTCCGCCTGCTCCTACTCGTCCTCCTCTCCCACGGCTGGGCAGGACACTCCTACACTTGCCCTCCTGGAGATCCCCGGGCAGGTTCCGCCGGTGGGTTCTTCTCTGGGTGGTTCCCTGCCCGGGTGTCCCGGTGCAGATGCCGGGGCTCGGGCCTCCTCCGGCGGGTTGCCTAGCAATCCCGGCATCCCGATCCCAGCAATCCCGGCATCCCGATCCCGCTCCGCCGCCGCTCCGCGCGAGCACCTCCCGCTCGCAAGGCTGCACCTCCCGAGTGGGAACCGGTTTGCGTTTCTAGGAACGGGTGTCAGCCAGGACCCGGCTCGGAGGCTTGGGATGCAGGGGGGATTTTGCAGAGCTGAGCTCTCCCGCATTCGCAGCTCCGCGTTCTCCAAATCTGCTGCCTAAAGCATCTTCAGCCTCAGTGAAGCGTGAGGAAGAGGCACAGCGGGACAGAGCCGAGAGCGGGCCTGGCTGCCTTTGTCGGGAGAACAAGGGCTGCTGCGCTAGGCTCCGGGGCCGCCGGGGCCCTGAGGGCTAAAAATACACCCGTGGATCATACAAAATAGATGTGGGGATGTGAACACACGCAGTCCGTGTGTTCATGGTCCTCACTCACGTGGTGGCTTCTCACAGCCCTGATGGTTTTCTCCAGAGTGGTCTTCAGAGCCCTCGGGAGGGAAGGGGAGCTGTGTGAGTAGAGGGGGAGCAGTGCCTGGTTTGGGAGGCTGCAGGTGGGCTCTGCAGGAGACTGAGAGAGTCTCAGAGATGACCCTGTGCTAAACTCATAGGAGATAACTTCCTGCTCAGGCAGGCTGTAGATATTCCAGATATTTCTCAGGAAATAGAGCTTGGGGAGCTTCACCACGGTCTTAACTATTTGGAAACACAAATAAGATTATTTGAGCCAGGAAAAGGTGCTGAGCCCCATTCAGGAACGCCAGCAGGAGCAGGTCACTGTCACTGTACTGTGGCATCCCCTGGACTGGAGGGATTTGGGGTGCTTGGCGGCCCACTGTGAGGGACCCGCTGCCAGAGCGGCCACTGCTCATGGCTCTTTCCGAGATGGAATCTCCCGGCGGCGAGCCCAGGAAAGGGCAGAGCAGGACCGCTGACAGCCGGGGTCTGCTCAGTCCGGTAGCGCAGGTCTGCGCTGCTCCGCTGGCTTCCCGGGGGAGGAGATGAGCAGCAGGAGAACGAGACACAGCCGTGAATGCCAGAGGTCTGCTCTTGCATAACACCCCAGGAAGCTTCCAGCTGCGGTGGGAATGCCCGGATCACTGCCCAGAGGTCCTTAAATGTGATTGAAAGGGAAGAAAGGATAAGAGGCTGAGACATGCATGGAGCTTTAGTGAGTCTGGGGGATGCTACAAACCTACATCCTGTGCGCTCCCGGCACTGCCTTATGTTTGCAGTGAGGAATGGAAATCCCCTTCCCCCCTGGCGCTGCCGTCCTGCCAGGGGCTGCCATAAGCCTGGGCATCCCGCTCGGTGCCCGGGTATCCCACCCAGCGTCCAGGTGGATGCACAGTGATGGCATCAGCGTCCCTGATCCGGGTTGTCCAGGGGGCTTTGCTCCTCACTCAGCCGCGGGGCCGCAGTGCCCGCTCCGGCTGAGGACAGGGAGGGATTGGGAGAAACCCCCGGGGCAGCCCGCTCCGTGCCGGCGCCGCTGTTGGAGGCTCATTTTTGGGGCAGAAACAGGCAAAACCCGGCGCTTTTCCTGGCGCAGCAGTAGGAGCGTGTGCGGAGCGGCCGCCGGGCACGGTGCGTCGGGGCCGAGGGTCCCGACCCCCCCATCACGCTCGGGTCTCCCCGCAGAGGGAGGGGACCCCGGGCG